>PVJD01014644.1:0-28240 GCA_004026545.1 Mormoops blainvillei
TGCCATTAAGTTTTAATTTGTTTTTCTCCTACTAATCTTTTCTCATGTTAATTTATTTGTCTACTCAAAACAACTGAAGGGTGGAGAATAATTCTTCCATCCAGGCAATGGCAGCTTTTATATACTGCTGGCAAATTGAAAGGACAATTTATTGTTATCAATTCCACTTGAAGTTATATACTTAGACTTGGAACATGTGTACAAGGAAATGTGAAAAAGAATGTTCATCACACCACTATATCTAAATTAAATTTTGAAAACAATATACTCATTATGGTAAGGCATGCAATTAAATTTTATTATATTCATATATTTGTGCATTACACTGAAATCTAAATAAAAGAACTAGAGGTATATGTGTCTACATATTCCAGTTCAAAAAACATAATTTTGAGTGAATAAAAGCAAGTTGCAATATGAATATTACAAATTTAATTTGTATAATTAATAAATATATAAAGACATAAAAGTAGCAAATCATATATCATTGTGTAATATGTACCTATATGGTAATAATATACCATTGAGCAAATTATAAATAGTATGTTCAAGGTTTAAAAGAGTGGCTACATCTGTGAAAGAGAGCAAAAATATGGGATTAGAACAAAGAGTATGTAGTGCAGCAGGCTTCAACTTTGTGTTTGGAACCAACCCTATCCCTGGAAGATAGAAACCCTACTGGTTCTCGAAATGCAGAGTGCTCTGTTCTGATCCTCTTTTATCAACACCTGTCACCACATGACAAAAAATCTACAGGGATAAGGGAATAAGATTCATCAGAATTTCTCTTTTTTTTTCTTTTTCTCTACTTTATTTTTTTATTATTTATTCTATTACAGTTGGTCCAATTTTCTTCCCTTTTGCCCCCATCCATTCAGCCCACCCCTCTCAACCACAGTCAATCCCCGCTCTGTTCTTTATGTCCATGAATCATTCAAACATGTTCTTTGACTAATCCCTTCCTTCTACCATTCTCCCACTGCTTCCTCCCCTCCTATAGCTATCAGTCTATTTATTCCATGTTTCCATGCCCCTGGTTCTATTTTTCTTGTTACTTTATTTTTTCCATTAGATTCCAGCTATAAGTGTGGTCATATGGTATTTATCTTTTGCCGACTGGTTTATTTCACTTAGCATAGTGGTCTCCAGTTCCATCCTTGCTGTCACAAACGACAGGACTTCTTTCTTTCTGCTACATAGTATTCCGTTGTGTAGATGTATTACAGTTTTTTGTTCCATTCATCTACTGATGCCCCCTTGGGCTGTTTCCAACAGTTGGCTATTGTAAATAGCACTGCTATGAACATAAGGGTCCACATGTTTTTCGAACCAATGTTTCAAGATTTTTAGGGTATATTCCCAGCAGTGGAATCACTGGGTCATAAAGCAGTTCCATTTTTTTTTTAATTTTTTGAGGAAATTCCATACTGTTTTCCACAGTGGCCACACCAGTCTGCATTCTTACCAACGGTGTACTAGGGTTCCCTTTTCTCCACATCCTCACCGGCACTTATTGTTTGTTGATTTATTAATGATGGTCATTCTGACAGGTGTGAGGTGATATCTCACTGTGGTTTTAATTTGCATCTCTCTCATGGCTAGTGATATTGAGCATTTTTTCACATGTCTATGGGCCATCTGTATGTCCTCCTTGGAGATGTGTCTGTTCAGATCCTTTGCCCATTTTTTAATTGGATTGTTTGTCTTCCTGATGTTGAATCATATGAGTCCTTTACATATTTTGGATATCGAAAGCTTGTCCAATGTATCATTGGAGATATATTTTCCCAAATGGTCAGTTCCCTTATCATTTTTTTAATGGTTTCTTTAGCCATGCAGAAACATTTTAGTTTGATGTAGTCTCATTTGTGTATTTTTTCTTAGATTTCCCTTGCCCTAGGTGATATATGTTTAATGTGATACAGGAGAAATATAGTGAAAACTCTACTCAGAAAATAACAATTAAATTAAAAATTTTGTTTCTGAAATTTAAATTTTTGAGTTAATCTATACATAGTGTTCTCTCCAGCTGAGTTTTCAGAACCTCATACAGTAGTGTAATCCGGTTAGCAATATGTTTGTTGAATGAATAAATAGATAAACGAATGAGATGAGGAATTTGAGTAATTGATGACTTTTAGAATTTCTGCTCATTATAGGAAATTAAACCACATCTGCATTTCTCATATTTATTTAATTCTTTTTTATAAGTATTCATGAATACCTGTGCACAATGTTCTGGTGCTGCCCAAATTTATATGTTGTTTTGCCTGTTTGTTATCTGGTAGAGAAAATAGGAAACAGAAAAATTACTAACATTGAAATATTAGGAGAGAATCCAGGCTGTTTCTGCTACAGGTAGGCTCCTATAAAACCAATCATGTGGATAATAAAGCCTCAAAACAAACAAAAAACCCAAATTCACTGAGAGTAAATTTAAAAAATAAGCATATTTAAAAAGAAAGTTGATATCTGAAAGAAATGATACAAACTCTGTGATGACTCAGAACTTGGAACTAGCAAAAAAGAATGTTAAAGCATATATTATTCTATACTGTAATAATAACTACAAATTAAAATGAATCTCAATCTTCCCATTGAAAATAAGGAAAAAGACTTTCCCCCTCTTCCTTTTCTTAGAACATTTTCATTAAGAGACCTGTAAATTTAAGTTTGAAATGTATGTAAATCTTTTTAACAACCAAATAATCCTTGTGCCAACTTTATAACTAGGGAGCCGCTTTCTCAAGGACCTGAGAGCCATCTCTTTGAAATGTAAACATTGAAGAAAATAGCATCCTTATCTCTCAGTTTCTGTGGGGGAATAGGAGGCTAACTCAGGTGGCGGGAGACCTATTCCAAACTGCAAAACGGTCTCTTGCCCTAACATGAGAAGTTCATATATTTTGGGAGGATAAAGCAATTGACTAACACAGATAAGCAATGCAACTACTAAGTGAATTTAGGATGAATCTCTGTGTGACAAATGGTGTTGTCAAGTACACTTACTTGAGGACTAGTTATTGTTTACTTTGAAAACATATATGTAATTGATGCTATTATGACAGGACAGTAAGAAGCTAGGAAAATTTCTGAGCAAGTAGAATAGGGAAGCTGAAACAAGAAAATTAAACAAAGCCAAACAATTTGAAAAACTTACAGCCAGCTAGTGAATTGCAAGACCTTATCTTCCCCAACCAAGGACTCTTGAGAGCAAATGGTTTATACCTCTCCTTCCTAACCACAGAATACATAGCTTAAATCACCCTGATCTGGGAAATAGGGAACAAAGACCCAATTAATACCATTTGTGCCAGCCAAACCCAAGGACAGAGGAAGTCAGAGGAACAAATAACAAAAACCCCATTAGAGCCAGACAGACCCAACATAAAATAGTAAGACACACACACACACACACACACACACACACACACACAATCCCCAATTCCCCCAATCAATGCACTTATTTTGATGTATCAGCATATTAAAAATGTACTGGGAAAGCTAATGAATATCTTGCTGAAACTCTCTCCTAACTTCCTCACCCACAGAAAAGAGATAGAAACCCTTAAGGCACAGACTAGATACGGGCTTGCTCTAGAGTCCACACCCCTTCCTGGGCATAAACTTTTTACTTCCTCCTAAGCTCTAAGGGTCCCCATGAGACTAACAACCAGGGAAGCAGCAGACAGCTGCAGCTCGTCCCAGGCTTACCTGTAATGAAGTAACTTGGCCAGTGTTTTAATAATATTAAAACCTTTGCCTGCATGGAGCCAGAGAGGTGGGTGTGACTCTAACATGGGATGCAGTGTAGCCAAAGGG
This sequence comes from Mormoops blainvillei, assembly GCA_004026545.1. NCBI lineage: Eukaryota > Metazoa > Chordata > Mammalia > Chiroptera > Mormoopidae > Mormoops > Mormoops blainvillei. Next base: position 3,823 of record PVJD01014644.1, read on the forward strand.
GCTTCCTACATTTGTGAGAGCGGTTTGGAGGCAGAGAGGCAGCTTCTACACCACGGGGCCACACCTGCCCCAGCCTAACTATGGCTGCTGAGAAAGGCAGAAGAAACCAGTATCTGGCAGGTGAAGCCGATTGTGGGAGGAGTTGGAAACGGGGTTACTGAGGAAGATCCACACCGGGATTTAAACTCAGGCAAGGCAGCCATGCTGGGGCTTAACCATGTAGTTTTGGGAGCAGAGGGGATTTTAACCACACGGTTTTGGGAGCAAAGAGGGGACTCCCATGTCAACGCAGCCTAGGAAGCAGGAAAGCAAGATGTAACAGCCATGCAGAGCTCTCTCGTAATGGTTTGAAAGGATGCAGAAGGATTCCCTGGCTTGCCATGAGGATGAGGTTTTGGATTAAGAACGGGAGTCTAGCCAAGCTATGGACTTCTATTTCTTTTTCTGAGACATGGTACCCCTGACTAGCCTGATTCGGCAAGGGAGTGCAGCACTGTGGGTGTTTTAAAGGGACTTTGGGATTTAACAGCAACATTCCGCCATTATTCTAAACTTGTCTAACTTTTGAATAAATAGTTCTTTTCCTTTTTACCAAATTCTGACACTGAGAGCCACAGTTCCTAACAAAATGGAAGGCAAAAAATCATAGTAAAAATAGAATCCCGGGACAGGGGGGCTTGCATACCCACTGATCCAGTCTCCAAGGGCAAGCTCAGCCCCGCCTTGGCTCACTTCTTTCCCATAATGTTTCTAGGAAACCGAAGCAGAGCACCACCTAAGCTCTCTGCTGTTGCTTCTTCTACCCTGGATCTTTCCTCTGTTTCACTGACCCCAGTTTTAATGAATGTACTCTCAAAATCACCTGGACTCACAGTGTGAAACCTTTCCTTCACGAAGTCAAATGTATGCTGCGATCTGCTCTGGGCTGGTTCCTGTCCTGTAACGGTATCTGCTTAGCTATATAAAATGGTGAAATTTCCATGTTTTCCATCTCTTAGTGGATTGCCTGTGATATACATTATATTCTGTTTAATGTTTATTTAATAGCACAGCATTTATATCTTTTGAGAAGAGGTTTTCTGGGTTGGCAGGAGATTTTGTTTTCAACTGTATTTCCACAACCAGTCTAGTGACAAGGACAGGATGTCTAGCAGTTACTGAACTAAGTGGACCAGTTGAAGGTCTTAGGGCCCCCACAACAGTTAAGTAAAGGAACTAAAGAAACGAAAGCCTCTCTTTTAGGTCTCTCTTCTTTTAGAGTGCTAGTCAAATTCCTTCTTCTTTTTTTCCCCCCACCGAAATTAAATAAGCACGGGAAATAGAGGCCGGAAGATCCCATTGAGATCACCATATGGTTGGGTAGTATGGGAACCCAGGAATTTTGCCTTCAGGGTTTGTTAAAGAGCTAATAACTTTCTGTCATATTTGTAATAGGTTTGTGAGAATTCAGTCTTACAGTGGCCTAAGGAGAGGGGTTTTTTTTTTTTTTTGACTAAATTAATGTATTTGCTGGATCTCATCCCAAGCAAATGAATTACTGGTAATATTATAAACTTCAATTTCTAACTTCACATTATACACAAAATATAGTTTAAAATAGATCACAGGCTTAATATGAAGCCGAAAACCATAAAGCTTTTTAAAGAATAAAATAGAATATATTTGTAGCTTGGGGCTAACCCAATGTTTCTAAATAGTTCACAGAAAGCAATAGCCCAAACAAAAGAAAAAAGAAAACAACAATACATTAGATTGTCTCAAAAGTATAAACTTTTGCACATCAAGCTTACCGCTAAGATGGGTAAACCACAAACCAGGAAAACCTGTTTGCAAAACACATGTCTGCCAAAAAGGACTCCTCTATCTAACTCAATAATAAAAAGTAGAAAAAAATCACACTAAGTAGTCAAAGATTTGAACAGGCACTGTACAGAAACACAGATGATTAATAAGTGAATAAAAAAGAGTTTCACCATCATTAATTGTCAAAGAAATACATACTTAAGATTTGTGCATATATTAATAAGCATTCTCCAGAGAAATAGGACCAATAGGATGGAGAGAGAGAAATTTCCAGGAACTTCTGAAGAAATTATAAAAGCTGGCAAGTCTGAAATCTGAAGAACAGGCTGGCAGACTGGAGGTCCAGGAAAGAAGTACTGTGGCAGCTTACAACAGAAGGCAGGTGGCGAGACGAATTCTCTCTTCTTAGGAAGAGGTTAGTCTTTTCTTTTTTTCTTTCCTTGTAAGGCTTCCAACTGATTGGATGAGACCCACCATATTATGGATGCATTTTACCTTACCAAGGTCTACTGATTTATATGTTGATTTCATCTAAAATATACACTGACAGCAACATCTAGACTACTTTTGACCAAATACCTGGACACAGTGGCCAAAGCAGATTGATATATAAAACTAACTATCACAGTGAATTTCTTTATAAATTTTACATTAAAGAAAACTTGTAATAACTACTGCCCTGGCTAAATACATGCATGCCAAAGCATTGAGGCTGTGGCAGTATTAAAGGTTGCAATTTACTTGAAATGTATCAAAGAAATCTGGTTGATAGGTAGGTGGATATACACGGAGTAAGATGGATGAATAGAAATGTGATAAAACAATTACCATGGGATGCTAGAGTTTAGGTTGTGGGTTTATGGATGTTTATTGTAAATTTATCCCATGCTAGAAAAACAGGAATGTTTTATTGAACTTATATTTTTAGGTCAAATTAATGGACACTGAATTTAGAGGAGGAGCACTCAACATGCGATCATTTAATCATTGTATACTTGAAGCATGATGCTAAAAAATGAGAAGGTCAATAATCGGGGGAAAATATAGGAATATAGCTCTTAAGGTAAGTCTAAATGAAGTTTAAGAATAAAAAATGGGGTAATTTAGCCCTGACCAGTGTGGCTCAGTTGGCTGGGTGTTGTCCAGCAAAGTGAAAGGTCGTGGGTTTTATTCCCAGTCAGGACAAATGCCTGGGTTGTGGATTCGGTCCGGTCAAGGCACGTACAAGAGGCAACTGATTGATGTTTCTCACATCAATGGTTCCCTTCTATTTCTCCTTCCCTTTCCCTCTCTCTCTCTCTCCAAAAAAAAAAAAAAAAAAGGACCGCTTTGCTGGAATAAGATATATATGGAGACTAGTAGCTCTACCATGCCACATTACCCATCTGAGTGACCTAGCCCCTTATCCTTTCCAACATTAACCTCTATTACTTACATGTGTATTCATCTAGTCTAATTCAATAGACTTCACTTGAACTTCAGAAAAGATTTCTCATCTATAAGCCTCTCTTCAACTTACTGTGACCTTCTGTGATGCTTTCTTCCCCTCAGCACAGACCTTCCTTATACCACTTATCTCTCAAAGCTTAGTGAAAATAAACCTCATTTGATTTTCCAAGATACCTAAATTATCGCTCCTCCCAGTAATTTACCAAGCCATCTATATTATTTTATAGACTTTTTCATATTGTTTCAATTGATTCATTTTATTGTTTTATCAATTTATTAATTTAGATCATGTATAAGTAATATCTTATTTTCCCAATTAGAACATAAAGTCAATTCTTGTCAGGAACTGTGTCTTATTTACTTTGCTTCCTTCATAATTCTCAGTGCACAATCTTATCTACTATATAAGTTAAAAAATATTTAGCAAGTGTGTTAGTTTTCCATTGCTTGCTAATAAAAATTACCAAAAAAAAATAGCAGATCGAAACATTTACATTTATTATTTTATTATCAAGAGCCAGAAAGAGCTTAACTGGTTTATATGCTCAGGGTCTAACAATTCTACAAAGTGTCCACTAGGAATGTGATCCCATCTGAGGTCCTCTTCCAAGATCATATGGACATTAGCAAAACTTATTTCCCTATATCTGTGGAACTTATCATGGCATGCTTCTTCAGAGCCAGCAAAATGAAGTCTATAACTTCTCCCATCTCTGGTGTCTACACCCTCTTTTATAGGGCTCATAGGTTAGAATAAGCTCCAACCAGGAAACCCTGCCTTTTGATGTACTTAGACTCAACTGATTATGGATGTTAATTACATCTGAGAAATCTCTTTACTACTGCAATATAATGTAATATCATCACAGGAGTCATGTCGTTTAGCTTTGTCAAATCCTATTGGTTAAATAAAAAGTAACAAGTGCTGCCCATGCTAAAGGGAAGTGGGTTGTATATACAATGGTGTATGTAGGTCATTATGGGTCATCTTAGAATTATACCTACCACAGGGAATAATAAATAATTTTTATGCTTGCATAATGCACTGAAAATGTCAACAGATCCACTGATACTTTTGTACACATGGTATCACTGAACAAATGGACAATGGATGTTCAACATGGGTGTTTTCGAAGCACTCAGTGCATATCTCTGTCATCAGACTGCAAATGTGATAACTGGGGTTGCTTTACAATAGTGCTTAGTTTTTTAGGTTCTTGACATATGTCTTTAACTAGTCCTTGTCTTCACCATGCATGATAATATACCTGGTTTAATAATAAGATTTCAATAATAGATATATTCATACTCAGAATTTGTAAAATGTTAGAAATAATATTTGGAGAGAAAGCACCTGCATGTTAGCAATGGATGATGAAATATTCCTGTAACAGAGAAAGAAAAATACTATATGATTTTACTTTAATGTGGAATCTAAAGAACAAACTAAAAGAGCAAACAAAATTGAAACAGACTCATAGATAAAGAACAGACTGATGGTTGCCAGAGAAGAGGGGCATTGGAGAACTGGATGAAAAAGGTGTAGGGATTAAGATGTACAAAGTGGTTGTTAAACAGTAGTCATGGGGATATAAAGTATAGCATAGGAAATATAGTCAATAATATTGTAATACTTATATGTGGTGCCAGGTGGATAATTGAAATACAGAGGGGGCCACTTTGTAAAATATGAGATTGTCTAACCACTATGTTGTACACCTGAAACTAATACAAAATAATATTGAATGTGAAATTTAATTGAAAATAAAATTTTAAAGAAAATTGTTTAATGCAGGTTAATTTTACACTAAATTTTCTCATTTGTGACTTGAAAACAATATTTCTGTAACAGAAGGTACTGAAGTGTAAACGTCTTAAATAGCATGACATTTTAGTAAACTAGTTACGGTCAGAGTCATTTCTGCACTCAGACTTATTGTTGCTCAAATGATTGCTGCGAGGAGAGGGGAGTAAGGGGACTAAATGGTAATGGAAAAAATACAATAAAGATTACATTTTTTAAAAACTGCTCAAATCATGCTAAGGTATTGGAAACAGAATATTGTCATGTTTTAAAATTAAAATAGCATTTTGTATTTTCATTGAAAACAAAGCGTACACACTACAAAGCAAAGCAAATTTCCTAAGGCTGTAATATAATTGTGGCTCAAAGGATTTTATTTATATTTAAGGGTTTCTGACTCTGATTTACAATAACAGTCGTTGCTTCTTAATGCACTAACAAATTTCTTAAAAGCATGTTCTCTCAACTCCAGAGTGCAATGGGCAAATCAAAACAAAACTCAAAAGGGAAAAATAGCACTGGCCTTTTTTCTTTGTTATGGCTGTTAAGACAATAATTGGCTTATTCCCAATTCATAAAATGTTAATGCAATATTTAAATGGCACATTAGTGCATCCCTTCTATGGAGGAGAATTTATTGCCAGTTCTCTCCTCTTGCAAATCTCTTCTTTTTATATTATAAAACAATAGTTGTAAATACAAGTATGTCAGAAAAAGTAAGTAGTACAGGATATTTTCTCATAAATTATTTATTTTATTAAAATCAAAGTAATTTTGCAGAACAGTCTTAAAGATCCCATCTGTAGGCAAATTTTATTATGAATTGTTTTAAAATTTAGAATTAATGTTTAATTACCATAGTAAATTGTATTTCCAATAGAATATACACTCATTGACAGTGTAATGTGCTGTACAACTAAAAGACAATGCTTGCAGGTCACTAGATAAATAAACCAACCTGTAAAATATTTTATTTTTTAATAACTATGTTTTTATGAAGCTTTTAAAAATGGAGCTGGCTATGTGAAATAAAATATTCATTTATGCAAAAAATAATTGCTCTGAATAGTTTTCCTTCCTCCCTCTCAACTGGGCAGGAAAGAGGTGGTAGTAGTAAATGTCGCCCTAGAGCACAGGGTTGGGTTCACCCTTGGAATGCTTAGACCTGTTTCTGATGATTCCTAGTCCTTTAAGCTTGAACACATCACTTGAACATTTCTTGTCTTGGTTTCTTTGTATAACAAAGATGATAAAAACACTTACCTTAGAAAGCTGTTGTGAATGTTAAGTGAGCAGTTACATGGGAGTCTGGCAAAGTAATGCCTTTCATGGCATAGGCTGTTTAAGCATTACAAGTATTATAGTCTCTTATTGACAATGTTTCTTAAGTGTAGACACATGTATTGTATTTGTATTTATTTATTTTAAGGGTCAAGCAAAAAATGATGAATTTAATTACATCAAAATTTAGGGATTTAGCTTTATGAAGGAGACAGGCAAATGACAGAAATAAAATTCTGTCAATATGTAAAGCAACAAAAGGTTAATATCCAAAATACATAAGAAAAAAATCTGCAAATCAACCAGGAAAAAAGCAGTAATCCAATGAAAAATGAGCAAAGAATTTGAACCAGCTGCTTACATAAAAGTCTTTTGAGCATATAAAGAGATGTCCAAACTTATGAGTATTAGAGAGATGCAGATTAAAATAACAGTAAGTTATCACTTTTTCTATCAGCTAAAAAGCTGTATAATACCTCATATGATGTGGAAGTTAGACATGCTAGCGACTGCTCGCATAAGGGTAGTCGGCGTTGCTGCTCGGAAGAGCGATATGGTTCTGCGTAGTCAGGTTTCGTCTGCATCTGGACGCAGACAGAGGAACTCAGTAATTCTGGTTTGCGGCATATCCTGAAGAACACGTCATACAGGTGCATAAGATCATATATGAAGAGCTTTACAATTTTTGATGAGAATTTGGAGGAAATTTATTTGTTCATCATGTTATCGGTGGAAGTAGGGTTCTTGCAGTGTGCAAAGGAAAAGAATTCCCTGAGACCTGCACAGGAGGACGGGGCTCTGCGGTTTACTGATGATGTACAATTAAGGGGGTTCCCCTCCTGACTTCCCAGTGTCCCATCTGCAGCTGTCTCACCATGGAAAATGTCCAGTCTTGTCTTTAATAGGGCCAGGATGAAGGCCTCTGCTTAGAGTGTGTTTCCAGCTGCAGTCCAATGCTGTGCCTTGGAATTCAGGTACCCTGCTGGAGGCCATGGGCCAGGTGGCTGTAAAGGCCACGTGGCCATGGAGAGAGCAGGTGTGTGCACCATGCAAGTGTGGGTCACAAACAAGAGAGAGCTGCTTTTTTCCCCCTGGAATTATATTAGTTTAGGCTTGAGACAAACCAGGTGCCTTTTCAAAAGAGCCAAACAACTTCCCAAACTTTCACAGGCTTTGATGTGTCCATCCCCAGTTAAAACGACAGGCCTGTGTGGGTGGTCCAGCGCCTCCCACTGTGCCCCCAGCAACCTGGTACTGGAGGGGTAAAGAAAGTAGTATTAACCCCTTTTGCGGAGCAATGGTGTAATTCCCTGGGGCATAAAGGTGTAGCTCTCTAACTAGCAAGCAGGCCAATTCTCCCCATCTATGTCTAGTTCCCTTTGCTCCCCTTTTCTAGCTAAATACCAATAGTAACAATCACAGTGGAAGTAATGAATGCACACCATGGATTACTATGCAACCATTGGACATAACAGACTGGATGGTAACATAGTGCCTGGTGAAAAAAGAAAATATAAAAATAAACCATATAGCACAATATCCTTTATGGAAAATATCCACATAAAATAGTCCATGCTTTGCTGGAACACATGAAAATGAGTGGATAAGCTTTAAATGAAGTGTTATTGAAGGAGAAAGGGTAATTGGAATGCAGAACCCTATTATTTCTTTTTTTGCAGTCTTTCACAATTTTTCTTATTCAGTTATTTATTCCCCTGAATGCTTGTTCCCCATTTATTGCATTAAAAAATTATAATGTGGTCACTTTATACTTCAATGAAATCATAGTATAGCAATGCTTTACACAATAGGAAATACACAGATCAATAATAACGATATTAGAATATGTTCCCCTAACATTTTTTCAGTAAATCTTTTTACCTGAATTATAGTAATTCATACACTCTGCAGATCAAGACACTGAGGCTAAGTAATGATTAAAGTCTTTCCTGTGTCACACAATAGTGTGACAAAAGTATAATTATGTGCCCTGGTTCAGTGGATTGAGTACCGGTCTGCAAACCAAAGGATTGCTGGTTCTATTCCCAGTCCAGGGCACATGCTGGGTTGTAACCCAGGTCCCCAGCAGGGGGCGCATGAGTGGCAACCACACATTGATGTTCCTCTCCCTTTCTCCCTCCCCTCCCCTCTCTAAAAATAAATAGATAACATTTTTTTATATGTAATAGATTACATAAGTAATTGTACTTATGTAACAGCAAACCAGCTCAAAATCGTTTAATGAGATTCTGAATTGCTTTTCAGAGACAACAGACCAAAAACACAAGTCATGCAGCCCAAGCCTGTGCAGGAGAAAGAACTTTGACCTCCTGCTGTACCTGGAACCAAAGTCTCGCTGTCATTCTGTCCAACCCAAGGACCAGGGCATAACCAGAGCTCGAACACTGAAACCCTTTCAGAAGCAGAGGGTCCTTTGCCCAGGAAGTTCTTGTGTTGATGCCCCTTCCCTAAATAGCCAAGTTCCAAGTCCTTAAATTCAAACATGTTTGCCAGCACTTCCACATGCTTGGTTCCCCATACCCTCAAAAAACCACACCCAAACCCACACTGGGGAGTTAGGGCTTTTGATCATTAGCTTCCCCTTCCAGTGAGTGGCACCAGTCATAACAAAATAGATAATTTTTTTCCACTGCAATTCTTAGTGATCAGAGTTTGGCTCCACTACTGCTGTGTGAACTAACTTTCTCTGTTCTATAACAATTAATAGTGGTTTCCAAATCCAAACGCCATGCTTCTTATTCTACTTCAAATATGTAAATGGGAACTGCTATGTTTTATTATTATTATTACTATTTTTCACCTCATAAAATTAGTGGTGATGAGTATTCCTTATTTTGGAGGCTAGATTTTTGTAGGGGCATTTTCCTACAAAATAAATAAAGGGATAATTTCTCAGTTAATCAGAAAGCAATGCTGAGGAGAAAGGTTGTATTTTAAAGTAGGCTTCTGAATTATACATATTCAATTGAACTGAACTGAACATACTCAATTTTCCTACACATGTAATGAAACAGAAGATTTGTATTGAAAAAGCTCACCACAGAGACCTGGAAGAGAATGGCAATCATAGATTGCTTAACTCCAAATTATTATGACTTATGAGCTCTGCATTTGGGCGTGAAGAGTAAACAGAGCAAAAATAGTGTTTCACAAGTTTGGGCTTAAAGGTAATAAGAAAGCTGTGGATATTGCTGAAGATTAGAAACAAGCATATGGGCAATGGGAACACACTGCCGATACGTATATATCTCCTTGCTCGCAGTGGCTACTGTAAGTTCATTCTGTTTCATTTCTTAATAGTTACTATTAGCTTCACACTATGAAAATATAAAAGGGCACGTTTATATTATGATATTTGAACACAGTCGTCATCCTTATGGTCCTCTAGAAGGAGTATATTCTGCTGATATTACTTACCTCTTTATAAACAATCACAGACTTACTTTTCGTTTTTTAATGAAATGGCCTGTAGTTCAGTCACTTTGGAGCTAGACTTTCCAAATGCACTTTGAAATGGAATAAGGGATTGTCATAGATGGTGAGGAGCTGACGCATAAATCAGCTTTTTGGCACTAGTAGCCACCGGATACAGTCCATCCGCATGGAAAGAGTGGCCTCGGTTGTAACACCAACACTGTGTTCTGCTGCTCGCTTTCATTTGAACTTTCTGAATGTGTTTAAGAACTAACAATTCTAGGAACACAGCTATATTGATATATAGATACAAAGATATAGAGATATAGAGAGATAGTTGATTTATTATGAATAAAATTCTAAGTTATGTAGGAAAAAAATACCATGCCTTTTACGCTTCAAAGTTTCCAGTTGAGGCGAGGGGAGAAATGAGGTATGGAATATATAGTGGGGGCGGGGGGATGCATCATTTAACAACTAAAGAAATTACCTTTGCTCTAAAAATTCTTTAAAAAATAGAAAAAATTAAATCTCAGTATGAAGATCAGCAAGTGTCAAAAAATGAGGCAAAAATTAAATACGGCTTCCCTTCCTTAATGAAAACAAAGAAAATTGATTCTAGTCCTGAGAATGCGAGAGTCAAAGATCAGAAGAAATATTTAGCAAGGCAGCAATATCCTAGAAACCTAAAAATACTTTATTCTACTGAAATAAAGGATTGCTGATTATATCCCCCTAGTAAAATGTACTAATCTCTCTGCCTTTCACAACAATGTTTAGTGTTAATTTCATACTTATAAATCATCTCCTTTTACTCAGTTCCCACTCACTTGCCAAACTAGGCAAATCGTGCCCTCGCTCCTGTTACACAAACAGAGCAGTTCTCACCGAAGTCAGTAATAACTACATTGATTCCATGATGCACTTTCCAAACCTGGCTCTTTTAAAAATAGAAAGGAAATAATTAATAGCGAGGCTTGGAAATCGGGTCTATAATATATATGCAAACCTGAATTTTTCCAATCAAACCTGAATCCTTTGTCATTTTTAATGGGAATTTTTCAGACTTCATCTTGACTCCTCAGCAGCATGCAGCACTGTTGACAACTCCCTTCTTGAAACATTTCCTACTCAGAGGTCTGTGATGCACATCTTCCCTGGTTTTCCCCCATTGGCCACTAATCTTTAGTCATCTTTGTAGGTTTAGTTATTATCTGTTCAGAGTTCCTCAAAGATTAGTCTTATATGCTACCACTTTTTACTCCATGTGCCGATGAGACAATACATTCACTCACATTCCCTTGGTGACAGTCACCTGGCTCCATTTAAATATTGATGACTGTGACTGAGATCTAGCCACGTACTAAGGAAGAATGAAACATGGGTAAGTTTATTAACTGGCCATAAGGAATTGTAGCTGGGATATGAGTTATGTTAATAGAAAGTTTATATTGTCTGAATTCAACCATCTAATAAAACAGGGAGTAGATTTTATAGACTAGAAATTAACCGGGATTTAGCTGTCAGTTTTTGTGTTGTTGTTGTTATTTGCTAAATACTAACAAGAAGTAAGAATCTCTTTTTGATATGACATTGATACTATGCAGAAAGAAATTAAGTAGGTTTCTATTGACAGTGGGGAAAAGGAAGAACCACAAGTTAGACTGGAACAAGTACTTATGCACTTTATAGAAAACCTGGGTTTTCCTTGTGTTTGAGTTTAATTTGGACAGCGGAGTAGAAAACAGTTGTTTTGGCTAATCTTAGAAAACAAAAGAGAACACCACTGAGGTCACTTTCAACTATAGCACTTTAAAGATGAATTAGACATTACAAGAAATCCTTTTGGAATGAATCTGGTTTTGTGATGAGTAACTGAATAAAATTAACTAGAGATGTTAAAAAAATTACAGCTACTGAGGAAAATAAACAGCTTTGGGGCATTAGACCATACTTCGGTTGTGCGAATTCTGAATTTTCATTTTTATAAAACTGTATATGAGGTGTATTAAATTTATCCTACAAATTAGAAATTTTACTGATATAAATAACTTGCATATAACATGTTTTTGTAAATTCCATAAAGGCAATACTTTTTCCTAGAAAACTTTTGCTGATTTTTGTTGAACTTTGTCATTTGTAGCAATTAATAGTTGTAACCGTCAATTGAATATAGTTCTTTTTCTTTTTTAAAGATTTTATTTATATATTTTTAGAGAGAAGGGAAGAGAGGGAGAGAGAGGAAGAGAAACATCAGTGTGAGGTTGCCTCTCAAGTGCCCCCTACTGGGGACCTGGCCCTGAACGCAGGCACGTGCCCTGACTGGGAATAGAACCAGATCGCAGGCCGGCACTCAATCCACTGAGCCACACCAGCGGGGATAAATATTGTTCTAATGTAAATGTTTCTTGATATCTTCATTTATATTCATGAATACAGCAAAAGTAAAACAGCAAAGACAAATGTCAGGACTCCACTTTTTCTTCAATAACAGGATTATATGTTTCACAATTTAGCATAAATGCTCACAGGCCTAAATACTGATATTTGTTTTCTTTACCAGGTGTTCTGATGCTTGTCTCTTTTCTTATCTTTAAAAAAAAATACTTACTTATTTATTGTAATAGCTTGATTGATTTTAGAAAGAGAGGAAGAGAGAGAGAGAGAAACATCAATGTCAGAGAGAAACGTAGATCGGTTGTCTTCTGTACACATCCTGACTGGGGATTGAACCTGAAGTCCAATTATGTTCCCTGAACTTGGAATCAAACCCCTAGTCTTTTGGAGTATGGGACAATGCTCCAACCAATTAAGCCATACCAGCCAGGGTTACTTTTATTTTTAAAAATTAAATTTGATGTCAGCATATAAATACCTACCTCATTATGTTTCATTGCTGAATAATATGAGTATTTCATTCTTTATTTAAATATTCTACTGTTGATGGACATTGGGTTGTTTCTGGCCTTATCCATATTTTGCCAAGGCTATTTCAGTAGAAAGCTTACTGGTGCATAATAAACAAATAAAAGAAATAAATCTTTGTTCATATTATTAAATAATTATCTAATAAGTTGTAGCATTACTATGTAGGAATACTGATTTCTCCCATAGAAGATAGTTTGGAAATGAGCTTTAGCCTGCTCATATCCTATTTAACCAGTATCTCTTATGATGCCTCATATAAATGGACATTACTTAAGCAGTAACCTAGTTCACCGAAGGGAGACAAAGGGGAAAAGAGAGAGTTGAGAGGCAGAGAGAGCGAGTATTCTTCCCTATTTTTTAAATAAGCTGATCAGTATAGAAACTTTTTAAAAAAAAATCACAGCTTTCGTTACCTATTAGTTTAATTATTGTGTGCCTGAGCTACCATTCAGAAGACTGGATTATACTCAGCATGACTCCGATTACTTTTATATTAAGGAAACTATTCCATGTATTTTACATTCAAGACTTCAAAAACAAACAAACAAACTGTGTTTTCTGCATCATCTGAAGTTAAATGATGCATCTTAAAATTCTAACACAGGGAACTCTCTCTTCTGTTCAAATATGGCTTGACTGATGTCACCCTGTCCCAAGTGTATTACTTAAAAAACAGTGCAAAGAGAACAGCTGTCAGGGTGAGAAGTCTAAACGCATTTTTGCAAAGTAACCTGGTACTGACAAAATGTATGTAATCGTGTTCAAGCTTCATGAAATTGAGTTCATTAAGTTAGGATTTTTAATAATTATGGCTAAGAAAATACATTTATACCTAAACTATTGAATGAAGCAACTATAGAAAGCTATCCAAGAAGACATTTTAAAAAGTAATAAAATTGGCTAATAAATGTTTCTTTCAGCATTTCATTTTTCTAAAAAATGAAATTAGAAGAACTTTGACAACTTGTTTATTGCACTGCAGTCTGAAGTCAAGAGAGAAGACGGAGAATGCTCTGAGCATTGACCTGTTTCTTTTTCTTTCCTGCTGGACTTAACAACCTCATTTGTTTTCTTGGAAATTTTGTATGACACAATAGAGATAATTGTGCCATAGCCCAATATAAGACATTAAAATCTATACCCTTGAGAGGCACTAGAATTTACTTAGAGAGATACAAACTGATTTTCCATATTAGCTTTCATTGGCTTCCTTAGTATAATCTGAAAAGGTTTCATTGTTTCATAGAACAATTAACTCCTAGCAAGATACCTCACGACCAATAATAAAATAAGTCAATAAGGAATATAATTGAGTCACAGCTCACAATTTACTATATATATATATATATATATATATATATATATAAAGCATTAAGTATGCTTAATGTTTAAGCAAATGCAATTATTATGCTTAATGCTAAATGTTATTACTAGGCATTAATAATAATAATTGCATTTATAACAAGAAATAAAGTCAATCACATATTTACAAAAGAGAGAAATTTAACCTTCTCAGACAGTATTTTATACATTTTGCATTTTCTAGAGATTATAATTTGGCAAACATCGGAGGCTACATTTTTAATTTATCTGACATGTGTATGGGCTCTACATCTCTGATTAGAAGAAGTTTATGAAATATAGCTCTTGCTTCCCATTCTACATTTTCCTTGATGAAAGCATTCAACTAATGCAGTAAAAACACCTTTAACATTAATTAATTAACATTAATATTAATTAAAGTTAATCATCCAAGCCATAAAAGACCCTTTTTCCATATCATGTACCTGAGATTTCACTGAATGTTATTAGCAAACATTTCATTTTAATGGATGTAACTTCCAGCTGGTTTACTTCCCACCCAATCATTTTGTAGCTGACATATGTGGTCACAGAGTTTGGCATGTCACTGAGAGTCATTCCTCCTTAGCCTTTATAGATTTGTAAACAAGAAAAAAACCCATAGTAAACAAAAAACTAGTTTTTCTAATATGAGATTATTCTCATTATTTTACATCCCTTATACTCTCATACACAGAAACAACTGCCACATTACCAGAAGAAATACTGAAAATCATTCTCACCCTCATCCTCAAGAAACTGTCTTTATAAGAAAGACAAATATTTTCCCTTTGCTATCTGTAATATACTTTCACAGCTGAATGAAATTACCTGTCTTGTAAGGTGTGGCAGGTTTATCCTATTCTTGGCTCAAGAGTCTTTGTTCCTGTGCTCTGAAGCATATTCAACAGTTTTAAGAGCTCCCTTTGTTAATTCCCCCCAAAAGCTGAAGGGTCTCATTATAAATAAATTACTTTTTGCACAGCAACAGAAATCATTAACAAGATAAAAAGTCAACCTATTAAATGGGAGAAGATATTTACCAATGACACATTTGAAAAGGGGTTAATATCCAAAATATAGAAGCCACTCATATAACTTAACACTAAAAAGACAATCTGATTTTAATGGGCAGAGGCCAGGAATAGACACTTCTCCATTGAGGACATACTGATGGCCAGTAGACATATGAAAAGATGTTCAATGTCACTAAACATCAGAGAAATGCAAATTAAAACCACAATGAGATATCGCCTCACACCTGTCAGAATAGCTATCACCATTAAATCCACAAATAACAAGTGTTGGTAAGGATGTGGAGAAAAAGAGAACCCTCATACACTGTTGGTGGGAATACACATTGGTGTAGCCACTAAGGAAAGTAGTAGAGAGATTCCTCATTAATTAAAAATAGAAAACCATATGACCCAGCAATCCCACTTCTGAGTATTTATCCAAAGAAATCAAACACTAATTCGAAAAGATATATACATTCTTATGTTCATCGCAGCATTTTTTACAATAGCTAAGATATGGAAGCAACCAAAGTGGAATATATAAATACGCAATGGAATATTACTCCTCCATGTAAGGGAATGAAGTCTTAGCATTTGTAACAACATGGATGAAACTAGATGGCATTATGTTAAGTGAAAAAAGCCATACAAAGACAAATATCATATGATTTCACTTATATGTGGAATCTAAAAACCAAAATAAACAAATGAAGCCAGAAGAACCTCGTAGGTATAGAGAAACTCCTAAGCACAGAATCCCCTTGCCAGATGGGAAGGGAATTAAGAGACTGGGTAAAAAAGTTGTCACAGGATTAAAGAAGCACAATTTGGCAGTTACAAAATAACCATGGGAATGTAAATTACAGCATGAGGAACATAGTCAATAGCATTATAATAACTATGTATGGTGTCATGTGGGTACTGGACTTAACAGGGGGATCGCTTTGTAAGTAATATAATTGTCTAACCACTATGCTGTACACCTAAAACTAATAAAATATGATTGTTAACTATAATTGAAAAGTTTTTAATTAAAAGAAAAATAAATTTTTAAGGGTTTCTGAAGTGTTGAATTTTCTGTCGTAGATAGACTAATCTATAGCTTTTACTAACCATCACAAATTTAAAATATTTTCAAAGAAAATTTTAATACAGAAGTGAAAAAAGGAAAGTGGAAGAAAGAAAAGAAAACAGAAAGGGAGAAAAATAAAGTCATGGATCTATAAAGTACAACATAAGGAATATAGTCAGTAATATTGTGGTTATTATGTATGGTGCCAGGTGGCACTAGAAATAATGGGGGTGGGACAACACTTTGTAAAGTATGTCTAACCACCATGGTGTACACCTAAATCTATACAAAATAATATTTAATGTAAACTGAAATTGAGAAATAAAATAAAAATAAAAAGGAGACAGTAATTGCTGTATGATTAAGCATTATTAAATTGAGACACACTGATGTGCATAGTCTACGTGCTCTTGATCAAGTTAAGGAACTGCTTCATGTGTCTTTATGCCAAATGTATGGTAGGTTTTTGTTGACCGTTGAATGAGTCATTGACATGGGTTTGTTTCAATTTACTATAATCCACATAGTACAATGACTGTTCCACGCTGCTGTTAGAGAAATAGGAATAGAGAATTGAATTTTGGCAGCAGATATTTAAAGTTTCTGATGGACTCGCCTTTTACTCTATAATCTCGTATCCTTGCTTCCCTGCACTTCTTTGTCTAACAGTGATGAATCAAATCAGAGTAGCAGGTTCCATTATGTTTTGTTCCTTTGTTATACATTAACTTTTTACAAACTATTATACAATGTGGTTGCCTAAGTTTGATGCATTATTTAATATACTGAGAGTACATCTTAATCTCTAGGGTATGAATACTCAGTTTCAGTTTCAGAAACTTTCAGTTTCACAAGAAAATAAACCACACATATTTATGGATAACTCATATGTCTGCTAGCAATCTCTGCCCTCTTATAGATTTGGGTGATACTGCCTTGAATCCCTCCTTTTTAATAAAGTGGGTTTCCAAATGCCTCCTAAAATATTAACTCCAAGATGCATAGCTCCCTATATTTTCTCATCCTTTGTGAGCCAGGGTTCATTATTTGCTTTTTTTTTAAATCCTTTAACAGCTTTATTGTGATATTCAGCCCTTTTTAATTTTATAAAGAAAATAATAAGTATTCTCACTGAAATTTTTTTAGTTTAATAAACTTTTGTATGAGTTTCAGAATATGTCACTCCCAAATATGCCACCTTGGCACCTTGATCATCTTGAATTATAGATACTTGAAAAACAGTTGATACAAGAGGGATTCTCTGAACTTCCTCTGTCCCTCTAAAAGCTGGAGGTAAATCTCCCACATGAAAGATACCTTTCCTGTACCAAGAGGGTAGAAGGCATCCTTATCACCAGAGACAGGGAACTTAGGGCCAAAAGGACAGTGTAAATAGAATTTGTTAGTTCTTTCCTATATTATTACCCTAGCCCAAAGCCCTTTGTCTTAAAAATAAACAAAAATGTATTGTTTTAACTCATATCTTTGTGGGGATCCCATAGGTACATGTGTATGCAATGCATAATTAAGTTGTTTGTCCCCTATTAATCTTTTTATTATGGGGGTCCCAGATAAGAACATAGAGGGGAAATTATTTTTCTTCCTCTACACTTTGCTTACAATTTTTAGATTCTAAGAAGTAGTTCTATTTCATAGTTTATAGTCTTTAATTCCCTTTCCGAGTCCTTATACTTCTCTCATATTATGTTTTATTTTCATTTGTAACTGCTGAAACCATCCCACAACCTTCAAATATTCACAGAACAGCAGAGAAAACAGATTAGTCTCATTACCCCATTTTGCACCATAACTGTCAACATATTTAAAAATTGTCCAATACTTCCTAACAAAAACATGATATATGTACATACATGTGCATGTGTGAAAAAAAGAAATATAAATAACTGTGACCCATACCATAGCATAAATGCAGTGTGGTATAGTCATTAAATTTGGCTAATTGTAGAAAAGGAGAAACAACCACATAGCTTTCTAAGAAAATAAATCTGAGTATTTTTAATGGTGGGGTTCTTATTTCCTGTAAGATAGTGTCTCGTAGAAAAATTATATGTATGAGCTGTTCTTGGCTCTCGCTTGAACTTTGATGTTTATCTTACGGCATTAAGTAGGCATTATCATACTTCCCACTGATGAAATTCCTTAAAACTTGCTTAATGGCTTATCAGTCAAAGCAATTATCTCTACCACTGCCTAACTGGGCAGCTTGTTCTCTGGAGCAAAATTAATAGATATCATTTAATGGTCAGAGCTGTTTCTGACCTTCCCATGACTCCAGGGCACTGAAACTGTTTGTTCAATCTACCGCACTTACATAAAAAGCTGCTGCCAACAGCTTGGCTTTAGCATCAATTTGATAACAGAAGGTCTTTCTCAGCAGGGTCAGCACACTTGGCGTGTGCAGTCCAACAGCAACAAGAACTGTCAATATTATGAAAATGCAACTCAGGACACTGATGTTAAAAACAAAAATGTCTAGCTAAGCTTTGTCCTAAGAAACATAGGCTATATACTGTCACTATACCCATGCTATCATATAGTTTTGAGCTGAAATGAATAAGTTATGAGATAAACAGATAAATGGATGAAATAGGAGGGCAATGTAATTCAAGGACTTGGCGGAGCAAACCAGATTACAAAACTGTGGTAGTTTACAGTTTATGATTCACATGTCTAAAAATTAAAAATTCATTTGTTACTGAAACGAAAGGAAACATTTCCATAAATAAAAATAGGCAAAAATATGAGTGCCGTCCAGAAACTATCCAGCCATGTACTATGAAGAATGAGACATTTATTGAAGAAGATGCAAGATATAAGAAACATTATACATATGACACCTCAGTTCCCTTCAAAGTAGGCACCTTGGAACCTCACACAGTTCACCCAGCGTCTCTTCCACTGTTCAACACACTCTGGAAAATCCTTTGTTGGGGATTTTTGTGAATTTCATCAATGGCCTGAAATCTCTCTCCTTTCAAAGGTGATTTTAGTTTTGGGAAAAGCCAGAAGTCACATGGCGCCAAACCTGCGCTGTAGGGGGACTGAGTTACCTGGGCTGTGATCTTTGTTTATTGCAAGCCATACATGTTCAACATTCTCAAGTGTTTTGCTTGTTGCAGGCCTTCTAGAAAGTAGATCACTTTCAACAGATCCTCAACCATCTTTGCAGCATTTGTGCCACACTTTTATTTGTACTGCACTCATTGCCTGGTCCCCAAAAACCCTCTGAATCATCCAAATAGTTTCTGTGGAAGACTGTTCAAGCTTCACACAAAATTTGATGCAAATTCATTGCTCTACTCGCTCAGTCACTTTGAATGTGACAGCTAACCACACAGTACACATGTTCACTCCATGACATCTACTGTTCCCACTGACTAGTACAGTGAAGTCATCATTGTTCACACATATGTGTTCCAGTCCACTCTCTTTGGCTGCCAGGTTACATCAATGTCACACAAACTGTTCTCATTATATTAATGGCTGGACTTTTTCCGGACAGACCTGGTATACGTAACTTCTTGAAGATTTTCTCTTTCATGTGAACATATATATAAACTGAGAAAATTGTGGTAAGGGTATTTCAACTCAGCAAACAATATGACAGCATTGATGCAGTGTTAGCAGAAAGCTTAGCTGTGTATGTACTATCATTAGTGTCCTGAGATGATTTTGATGTATTGCAAGTCCTTGTTACCACTCTTATACACAACACCATGTGAGCTGACCTCTGAGAAACAGCTCTTATTATCGTGAGTGTTGTATGAGTAAATATGACTACATGTAAAATGTCACATTTTCTTTTGAAATATAACTTTAAATAGAAAAGCAAACATAAACAGTTTTAACTATGGTTACTGTAGCAAGATGTGTTTATTTGATATATATTAAAAATAAACACATTTTTAAATAATCAGAAAAATATCATTTGACCTGTATTATTATTAAATAAAGTATTGTCATAAATTTCACCAGCTCTATAAACAATTACTAAGATGATAAATCAACCCATGTTTAAAAATATTTTAAAACTTACTTTGGAAACAAAAACTGAGAATATGAATATATTTTCTAAGGTCTTGGTATCTCAAAAAAGGGTGTTCAAAAATAGATGATTAGAGATATTAACAATAAGATGCTTGCCACCCCTTTCTATAAATAAACATATAACTCCATATAACAACATAACTAGCTAATCCCACCAGGATCTGATTCTTCAGAAAATATAAATTTGACATAAGTTTAAAAAAAAAGTTATTGCAAAATGATTAAGGCTAGGTACAAATATTATAAACAAAAACTTGTTTTTTCTAGGTCTTTAGAAATTGAATCCCAGTGTTGAACCCTAATTATTTTCTCATTTCTCCCTCTCCTTATTTTATTGTTTCCCCAGATTCTTCTGTTTGGTGATAACAAAAGCTTCTAAATTGCTGATCCGAAGATGAAACTGCCAGAAGCAATTTTGTTAATGTATTTTTTAAAAATGGTTTAGGAAAAAACCCCAATATATTTATGCATTTTTATCTTCGGTTAACTAATATATTTTCAAATAAACTATAAATATTAATACGAGAGCTCAAATTTTGAAATAAAATATAATTCCTTTTGTAGAGAACTATAGTGTTAATATTCACATTTTCTTCTATTGAAAAAGGCAAAAAGTATTCAGTAAACATAAAACATTATTTACTGACTTCTTCTGGGTGACCCTTACTAGCGTGAAAGACAAAATGTCCCTTCATTGCCTGAACAGAGAATTATCAATAGTATTAGCAATTTAAGAAGAGTTTTAGCTACTTCAAAGATACTTTTGTTGTTTTTTTTAGTTTTATGACAATCAAACAAGCTTATACATTTTTCATCAGATGATGAAGCATCAGGTAGTCTAATTGATTTACTCATTTCCTAAAATAAATGATTGAACAGAAATTATCATTTTTGTATCTTCACAATACCCTTATAAATGTCATTTAGATGATGAAACAGAAAATCCATTAGTATATAGTTGGCAGCTCTGAATGCTGTATACTTTTTAATATCTATTTGATTGAATTAGTGTTGCTATGTCCTGGTCCATTGGAATTGCATTTAAAGTTACAATGGATAGTGTGCTCTCATACAAAGTCACTTTTCATTGTAAAACCATAATGATTATAATCAAAATCAATTTCAAGGGCTCCAAGCCCTTTAGGACTACCCCACTGGCCAAAATAATGGAAAATTAAAATGATTTAAAATCCATTTTAGCCCTGTGTATCTTAAATATTACACTTTATCACATTATGTAAATTACATATATTTGCAACATAGTGTAGTTTAACAGCCTCTTATGTCCTTATGCAAGTGATAAGGGTAACATACTATCCACTTTGTAATGAGTGCATAAAATGATAATTTTGTATGCAAACATTCCCATCTCTCTGGCAGATGGCATAAATGGCTGTTCAAGAAACCTTTCAAAGCAAGTTGAAATTGTCTGATAATGAATAAATAGCAGATGCCATCATTGTAAGTTGTAGAACACACAAATTACTCAGATTTTTCTGAAAGAAAAAAACTTCAGCTAAATTTGTACCAATATATTTATTTTTAACTTAATCTTTCATTACTTCAAAAGGATCAGAACTATCAAACACTGCCACATTTATTGGAGAGGGTGTCCCTAATGATTTACAAACAATATTTGTCTATTTTGACTGTAATCACATAAGAATATGCAATAATGTTTAAGTATATTTTAATATTTTAAGTAGAATATATAGTGCACTAAAAATATACCTGCAATTCTGCCTTCAATTTAATACTTCCTTGCTTTTTGAAAATAAAAGTTTATAGTTTTAGGTAACAGGTTTATCTGTTTATTCTCAGTATTTTTTCAATTACTAGAACACTGATTGCATGAATTATGGCAAGAATTTATCTTCGCACTTTTATTCAGGGATGGACTGATTGTTCTCATTGGGATAATGTGAATTTTGGATTTCGTCTTGGTTTTAGGTGTTTGTTTTTAGTTTGGGCAGTCAACATGTTTTATGACTTTTCATGTCTTTTAATCCTCTTAAATAAAACTTGCAATGGGTTTCCTTCATATTTAATTTACTTCAAAGCTCTGAAATTGTTAACATAGTTATATGCCAGTTTAAAACCATAAAAACATTTGCCTTAAGTTTGGATGCAGTATTTTAACAGAATTATATAATCATGTACTATCTGTTGAAAAAACAAAGCAATAATGATTTTTAAAAATATTTGGAAGGCATTTTTTAAACTGTAATATAATTTGGATTAAGTATAATTTATAATGATACACTTGCAAGAATCCTCTATTTCAGCTGAAATATTTATAGATAGCTCTAAATATCATGCATGGTATGAGTTTAAATTTTTTAGTTCACTGTATATTTGTACAGTTATGATAGAGTTTTAAAAGACTCTATAAGTATTATAAACAGGGGTCAGGCTGAATAATCCTTCCTTTTGTACTGTCTCTAAATATACAGATGCTACTTTGAGTTATCAGTAAATCAAAACTCTCTTTTCTACAAAAATAATAAAAATGTCCTTTGATTCCTTTGTGCTAATAAATGTCTTTTCCATTTTCACTCTAACATTTAAAGAAAGATCAGTAAATGATATTACTGCATAAGTATATTTAAAATAGGTTAGATGAAAAGCACATTACATGTAAATATTATATTGGTCAAATTATGTGATGAAATTTACATTAAGTGTACTTCAGTGTACATAATATGGAATACATATGCATATTTTAAAAATCTGTATCCCAGGTTCAGTTAGTTTAATGTGAATTATTTTGATTACAAATCTCAGTTAGTGGTTAGTTAGCTTATGATATATCAGGAATAAATAGACCTGAGGTATTTGTTTAAGTGGCTCATATATAATCATAAAAAACCTATACCTAAGCATTTGTTAAATAATATAGGTGAAGCAAGAAATAAATCTTTAGTGGATGTTGGACTGGTCCAGCAGAAAGACACCATTGACTGCCAGAGTCAAGGGTCACTTCCATGTTACACACTGTGTGTGGAGCTGCAGGTACCCCAGGGGGTTCTTTATATCTCTGTTCCCTCCTTTCATTTTGGTATGAACTTCTGAATTATCTTCGCCAGTGGAATATGAGAGGAATTAACATGTGCCTTTTCTGTGCCAACGAAAAAGTTCAAAGAGAGCTTTTAATTTCTCTTTTTCTTTTTCTTTTTTGTTAATTCCTGGCTATAAGAAGTGGATGTACATTCTCTAAGTCTTTTCTTTTTGATTTGTGGGCATAGATGATAAGATGATCCTTGCAGGATGATGAAGCCACAGTAGCTGACAAGCATGGAAGCACCTACTACCTGGAAAGATTGTACAGATCCACCTTTGTTCCATGAACAAGGCATATCAACCATGCCGGCCCAAAAGAGAGATACTTTCAGGATATTATGTGGGAGTTAATATTCCACTGTACCTGTGCACTCCCACTTCACATGGGTCTCCGGAGTCCTCTGAGGTTTCTCTAACTAAGCTTCTGTAAGCCGTGGAGATCAAAATATTTTTTTGCATCTTGGAAGAATGTGCTTTACCAAGGACTTCTTTAGGTGCCTAATGGCACAGAATTGAACTAAGAAAAGTTGTGTGTGTGTGTGTGTGTGTGTGTATTCGATGTCGGTAATGTTTAAACACAAAACATAATTTTGTCAAAAGATTGAATGTCATTTATATATTTCACTGGATAACAAATTATTTAATAATGGATATTTAGCTCCCATGAGTTTCTTAACAAATTTATCGTTATATATTCTGTTAAAAAACACAAAATTCAACTGAATAAATTTAAAGATCAAATTAGCTTTATTCAATGATTGACAACTCAGGCAGCATCCCATCTTGCAGATAGACCTGTACAAAATAAAAAGTTTCTATAGGCAAAAGGGAGTAGGAAAATGACATTCTAGCAAACAGTGCATTATTCCAGGCAAGGTCAACCTCCTTGGGGGACAGGGGAGGTCTGTGGGCAGATTACTACGCTGGATAAAACCAGATGAGTCCAGATTGGCTAGTTAAAGTTTACATTCCTGGCAGAGGCTGAAACTGCCAATTAGGTTAAGTATCAAGTCTTGGTTTGCTGATAGGGACACACTTCTCTCTTTTCTTTTTCTCTTTCTCTTTCTCTTTCTCTTTCTCTTTCTCTTTCTCTTTCTCTTTCTCTCTCTCTCTCTCTCTCTCTCTCTTTCTCTCTCTCTCTCTCTCTCTCTCTCTTTCTCT
>PVJD01014645.1:0-28243 GCA_004026545.1 Mormoops blainvillei
CTACTGGTGAGTTCCCATGTGACTGTCAGCTGATTTCTTAAAAGAAACCTTGTGGACTAGAAAGGATTGGCAAGAAATTTTCAAAGTCATGAAAAGCAGGGACCTATAGCCAAGATTGGTCTATCCAGCAAAGCTATCATTTAGAATTGAAGGGCAGACACAAAAACTAAAGGCATTCACAATCACCAAACCATTATTTTCTGAAATGTTAAAGGGACTTATTTACAATAAAGAGGATCAAAACTATGAACAATAAAATGGCAGAAAATACACATCTCTGAACAATTGAATCTAGAAAACAAACTAAGCAAAGAAGAAGAACACAGACAGAATCATGGATACAGAGATCATTTTGATGGTTTCCAGATAGAAGGAGTGTTTGGGGGAATGGGTGAAGAGGTAAGGGGATTAAGGAGTATAAACAGGTAGTTACAGAATAGCTGTGGGGGTGGTAAAGTACAGTATAGGGAATGGAGTAGCCAGAGAACTTATATGCATGACCCATGGACATGAACAATGGTGAGGGGATTGCTTGAGGGAGTGGAGGTGCTGGGTGGAGGTGGATAAAGGGGGAAAAATCAGGACAACTGTAATAACATGATCAATAAAATATAATTAAAAAACTGCTAAAGAAAGTATAAGCAAAAATCTGTAAAAGATTTTTATATGAGACTATGGGATTTAATTAGATCCAAACACTTGAATGCTGTTTATCCAATATGGTGGATAATAACCAACTTTATTTAATTGTTGTTTAGATATTCCCTGAGACTATAACCTTCTTTTGATTTAGAAGCATTGTCTTATATCTCTCTTGCCCATACACTACAGTCTCTGCCTCAGCAGTCTCCCTGACTAGCTGCCTGCAGAGTGCAAGGCATAGAATCAGAATCTCAGGAAGGGAAGTAACCGGGCTTACATCATTTGGTCCCATACCATCTCTTAAAGAAAACCCTTGTGTTCTAGCATCACTTACTCCTCCATCCTTAGGCAAATGTAGTTTTCCTTTTACTTAATTAGAATCAGGCTAGTAGCTGTCACACTATTCCTAATTTACCCTCCAGAGCCATCATGTGACATGTCTTTCTTCTATTTAACATTTCTTTAAATAGTTAATACAAATACCATAAAATCAGAAAAAATATCATCAATTTTTAGTCCTAGATGCGGAGAATTCTCAGACACTGCCACTATACATGACCAGTTATTGCCTTAACAGCAATAATAGTAACTACCATGTACTGAATCAACCAACAACCACAAGATGGTAGACTAGGAGTTTAACTTAAATTGTTTCTAATGCATATATGTAACCAACAAGGCTAGTGCATATGTGTAATCTGCAAGGTAATTACTATAATTTTTGAGATTTTTTAAAAAAGATTTTATTTATTTTTAGAGAAAGGGAGGGAGAGAGACATCAATATGTGGTTACCTCTTGTGCGACCCCCCACTGGGGACCTGGCCCGCAACCCAGGCATGTGGCCTGACTGGGAATGGAACCTGTGGCCCTTTGGTTTGCAGGCCAGTGCTCAGTCCACTGAGTCACACCAGCCAGGGCATAATTACTATTATCTTTGAAGTTTGGCAGTTGACAGGGAAGCTATGACCTTCGTAAAAGAGCCCAATCTGATCCAGAGTCAGATTGGACTATAAATCCTATATTGTTTTACTGTTCTGTCCTCCCGCAAATAAATTGCAAGCAAATGTACTATTTTTCAAACTCTGTCCTTTTAAAACAGTTATCTTAGGATTGTGGAAATAGCCATTTGATCTTCTCTTGGAGAGTGTAATTTTGAGAAAATTTTTATTTTTATATCACTATTATTTTAAATTTCTTTTTAAATTACAGTTGACATATATTAGTTTCAGGTGTACAACATAATGATTAGACATTTATATACCTTATGAAGTGATCACCCCAATAAGTGTAGTAACCACTTGATACCATAGTTGTCATAATAATATTGACTCTATACCCTGTGCTATACTTTACATCCCCATGACTGTTTTTATAATTGGCTGTTTGTACTTCTTAATCCCTTGCTCCTTTTTAACTCATCTACCCAACCCCCCTCCCACCTGGTAATCATCAGTTAGTTCTCTGTATGTGTAAGTTTGGTTCTGTTTTGTTTGTTCATTTATTTTGTATTTTAGATTCCACATGTAAGTTAATTATGTGGCACTTGTCCTTCTCTGACTTACGCCATTTAGTATAATACCCTCTAGGTCCATCTATCCATGTTGTTGGAGATGGCACGATTTCATCCTTTTTTATGGCTGAGTAATATTCCATTGCACACATGTACCACCCTTCCTTTAGCCATTTATATATTGATGGAGACTAATGTTTTGATTGTAGCATTTAAGCCATTTACAGTTAAAGGAATTATTGATAGGTTTGCAAGCTGAGTGGGGGAGCGTCAAGGACAAAACAGTGGCTTGTCATTACTTCTGTCTGGGAGAAAGCTGTTCCTATAACCCTGTCTCTGAAGCCAGACAATGCAGTTCCTCCCTGCATGTTCCTGGTGCTTTTCAAGCTCCTGTCCCAATGGTGGAGCTCAGAGCAAGTGAGCCTGTCAGTGAATAAAATAGGTGGCACCAGCCCCTTAAGGGGAACCCGGGATTCCTGCAAGCAACCCCCTCTGTTTCACTGAGCCAAAATCCCTGCCAGTTTTCACAGCCAGAAATTATGGGGATTTCTCCTCCTGGCATTGGGATCCTGAGCTGAGGGGCATTGAGTGGGTCTGGGACTCCTTACTCCTGAAGAGGGGACCCCTGAAGCCTGGGTATCTCCCCACCACATGTTTCTTAACTGCAACACTGTGAGGTAGGGCCTGCTCCTTCTGCATCTCCAACCCTTCTACCAGTATCAATGTGACTTTTTCTGAATATCTTTAATTGTACAGGACTTGTATTTAGCTAGTCTTTAGGATCTTCTCAAAGGGTATTTGTTCTGTACTTGTAACTTGATAGTACTGGAGGGAGGTGAGGACAGCTTTTACCTACTCTGTCATCTTGATGGAAAGTTCTTCCTTGCAACTTATCTGTGAAAAAAATCAGATCCTTTGTCCTTTAGTTTTGTTTTGGAACTTGCTGATTGTTTTTCAGATTCCACATATAAAAGTGAAATCGTATGGTATTTGTCCTTCTCTTTCTGACTTACATCGCTTAGTATAATACCCTCTAGTTCCATCTGTGTTGTTGCAAATGGTCAAGATTTTACTCT
Source organism: Mormoops blainvillei (assembly GCA_004026545.1). Taxonomy (NCBI): domain Eukaryota; kingdom Metazoa; phylum Chordata; class Mammalia; order Chiroptera; family Mormoopidae; genus Mormoops; species Mormoops blainvillei. The sequence continues at coordinate 3,230 of PVJD01014645.1, forward strand.
TTTTTATGGCTGAATAATATTCCATTGTTGATACATGTAACATCTTTTTTTATATTTTCAACTATGGATGGACACTTAGATTGCCTCCATATCTTGGTTATTATAAATGATGTTGGAATGAACAGAGGGTGCATATATCTTTTCAAATTAGCATTTCGGCTTTCTTCAGATAAATACCTAGGAGTAAGATTGCATAGTTTTTTTCTTTTTTTTTTTTGTAAGATTTTATTTATGTATTTTTAGATAGAGGGGAAGGGAGGGAGAAAGAGAGGGAGAGAAACATCAATGTGCGGTTGCCTCTGTGTGCCACCTACTGGGGACCTGGCCCACAACCCAGACATGTGCCCTGACTGGGAATTGAACAGGCAGCCAGTTTACTGGTGACACCTTGGTTTATAGGCTGGCACTCAATCCGCTGAGCCACACCAAGCCAGGGCAGATTGCATAGTTTTGAGGAATGTCCATACTGTCTGCATCAGTCTCACCAACAGTGCACAAAAGTTTTAGGGGAAGCTTTTTAAAACTGAGATTAAAGGCAGATTGCTGGAATAGGCAGGCTCTGCTCAGCTTCACTTAGCACGGGACAGGGTGAGAAGTTGCCTTGTCAGTAACTCAAGAAAGGATGCACTAAGGTATTTCCATATTCCCCAAATCTTCATTCCAGACTAAGGAACATTTAATTATAAAGTTTCTTATAATTATTTCTGTGATTCAAGAACTATAAACTGATGAATAATGATAGAGATTTAGAGCATATCTAATATATATGTATGAGTATATATATGCATGTCGTTCACATGGAAAATAATAAAATAATAAATAAAAATAAAAGCATAAAGCGTGTTTTGCATACTAACAACTGTAAATCTCCTTTTGCCACACTCTGTATATGTATGATATACATGACAAATATGATTTAAACAAGATATATACAAATGTATATGTAATATTTATATATAAAGCATATTCTTACCAGAAAGTACATATTTACAGTTATAAATAAAAAACAAAGTGCTTAAAAATAAATTTCATATTACCTTTTCAGTTACCCCTGATGTCCATACCTCCCAACGTGAAGCCTTTTAACAATTGGCGAAATATTCATGCAAACCTTTCTCTGTGCTCACATATTCATTTCTTTTTTTCCCCTGGTTTTCATTCTTTTATTTTTCAACAAGTTTAAAGCCTGAAGTTGCTAGAATTAATTTCCAAAGTGTGATAGCTTGTTCAAATAATAGGTGTCTTTTAAATTCATAGATAATTGCATGACTATTTTGCAGAAAATTTTTACAAACTGCACTTTCAAAACAATGGTGGACATGCCCTTTCTTCCCAAATTCTTTCTGTCACAGGATACCATAAATTTTTAAAACTTTAGTTAATCTCATCAGTAAAAAAGTGTACTTTATTTATTTGGATGCATAATGATAGTGAAAATTATGTTGTGTTTAATGGCCATTTGTATGTCCTTCATGGCTTGTCTGCTAGTATCCATTGCCATACTTTCTATTGCTTTTTTAAGTTTATTCTTATTAATTAGAAAGACTTTGTGTATATTAGAAATATTATCTTGTTTGTGATATTCATTCTAAATGCTTTCCCCAGTCTATTGCTTAACCTTTGCTTTTGTTTATAGATATATTGACAAACAATGATTTTATGTCATAAAATAGGGTTATCTTAAGAAGATACCTTTGGTATGTGTGATGGTTGATTTTATTTTGTCAACTCAGCAGGGCTAAGGGATGACCAGATAATTGGCAAAACAGTTTTTCTGAGTGTTTCCGTGAGGGTGACTTCAGAAGACATTAGCATTTGAATTGGGAGCCTGAATAAAGATCACCCTCACAATTGTGGGTGGGCCTCATTCAGTCTGTTGAGGAGTTGAATAGAAGATGGAGGGCAAAAAGGCAGAAAAAAGGCAAGTTTCATCTCTGCGTGAGCTGAGATCCATTTTCTCCTGCCCTTGGATTTTTTTATCTTTTTGACATTTGGACTTTGACTGGGACATTCACCATCAGCCCTGATCAATTCTCAGGTCTTTTGTCTTGCACTGAATTAACACCACTGGCTTTCCTGGTTCTCTAGCTGGCAGATGTCAGATCACGGAATTTCTTGGCCTCCATACCGCTTGAACAAATTCCTATAATAAATCTCTTCATATATATCTATATCTACATTTATATTTCTATATCTGTATATTATATATATATATTTCCTGTTGGTTCTGTTTTTCTGGAGAACCCTGATTAATATAGCATGTTATATTAACTTTTACCATGAAATTTGTTTTTGTGCTTTGTGTGAGATTAGAGTTTTCTTTAATAATATTAGCCAAAAAAAAAAAAAAAAAGCTTCATGTGATGAGTTGAAATTCTTTCCATATTTGCCTATGACCTGGACAGAAATAGTAAAATATTATTTAAAATTAGGTAGTGCCCTGACTGGTGCGGCTCAGTTGGTTGGGCATTGTCCCACAGGGCGAAAGTTCGCTGGTTTGAGTCCCAGTCTGGGCACATGCCTGGGTTGTGGGTTTAGTCCCTGGATACAGTACATGTGAGAGGCAGCCGATCGATGTTTCTTTCCATCTCTTTCTCCTTCCGTTCCCCTCTCTCTAAAAGTAAATAAAATCTTAAAAATATAAAATTATGTGGAACTCAAAACATAATAAAATAAAATAAAATAAAATAAGGTAGAACTCAGCTATAAAACAATCTGGAGTGAGGTCATTTTAAAGGTAGAAGTTTAATTAATGGTTCATTCTATAATTATGAGTCTGTTGAGATTATTTATCTCTTGGATCAAATTTCATGGTTCCCAAGATTTTAATTGTTATCTCACAATTGTCCTTATAACTAAATTTCTTCTGAGATTTTATATTTTTCATAAACTTAACGTATGTATTCAATTTTTCTCCTTTAAAAAAATATATTTTATTGATTATGCTATTGCAGTTGTCCCATTTTTTTTCTCCTCTTTATTCCCCTCCGCCCTGCACACCCCCTCCCACCAGCATTCCCCCACTTAGCTCATGTCCATGGGTCGTACATATAAGTTCTTTGGCTGCTCCCTTTCCTATACTATTCTTAACCTCCCCCTTTCTATTTTGTACCTACCACTTATGCTTCTTACTTGCTTTACCTTTTCCCCCATTCTCCACCTTCCCCCTGCCCACTGATAACCCTCCATGTAATCTCCTTTTCTGTGATTCTGTTCTTATTCTAGCAGTTGGCTTAGATTGTTTTTGTTTCTTAGGTTCAGTTGTTGATAGTTGTGAGTTTGTTGTCATTTTACTGTTCATAGTTTTGACATCTTCTTCTTCTTAGATTAGTACATTTAATAAGGGCTTGGTGATGATAAACTCCTTTACTTTTACTTTATCTGGGAGGCATTTTATCTGCCCTTCCATTCTAAATGATAGCTTTGCCGGATAGAGTATTCTTGGATGTAGGTCCTTGTCTTTCATGACTTTGAATACTTCGTTCCAGCCCCTTCTTGCCTGTAAGGTTTCTTTTGAGAAATCAGCTGACAGTCTTATGGGAACTCCTTTGTAGGTAACTGTCTCCTTTTGTGTTGCTGCTTTGAAGATTCTCTCCTTATCTTTCATCTTGGGTAATGTAATGATGGTGTGCCTTGGTTTGTGCTTCCTTGGGTTCAACTCTTTGGGGCTCTCTGAGCTTCCTGGACTTCCTGGAAGTCTATTTCCTTTGCCAGATTGGGGAAGTTCTCATTCATTAGTTTTTGATTTAAGTTTTCAATGTCTTGCTCTTCCTCTTCTCCTTCTGGCACCCCTGTGATTCAGATGTTGGAGTGTTTGAAGTTGTCCCAGAGGTTCTTAAGTCTTTCCTCATTTTTTTGAACTCTTGTTTCTTCATTCTGTTCTGCTTGAATATTTATTTCTTCCCTCTGCTCCAACTTGTTGATTTGAGTCCTGGTTTTCTTCCCTTCACTGTTGGTCCCCTGTATATTTTTCTTTATTTCATTTCGTATAGCCTTCACTTTTTCCTCCATTTTGTGACTATATTCCACCAATTCTGTGAGCATACAGAATACCAGTGTTTGAACTCTGTATCTGTTAGGTTGGCTATCTCTTCATTGCTTAGTTCTATTTTTGGAGCTTTGATCTGTTCTTTCGTTTGTGTCATATATATATTTTTTTGTCTCCATGTGCCTACGTTGTGAGGGCGGAGCCATAAGTATTCACCAGGACAGGGCAACACACAGGGCTCTCTTGTGATGCTGTATGTGGGGGAGGGGTCTGAGAGGGAACAATGCTGCTTGCTTGACTCTTGGGCAGCTCTCAGTTGTCCCCTGCTACCCACAAGCAAATTGGGCCCTTCTGGTGCTGACTCCCAGGTGGGTGGGTTTGTGTACATTGTAGGACCCTGTGGATCCCTCAAAGAAGCTCTCCTGTGAGACTGGCAGTTTCTCTCGCCATCGCAAACCCCACACGTTTTTACTGGTAGAGGTTCTGAGACTTTCTTTCCCTGCTCCAGTATCCTGGATTACATGGTCTCTCTCACTTCCCAGTTGTTCCTCTTGGTTTATCCGCACGCAAATGTGAGACTGCCTGGTCTGCCAGCTGCAACCTTGCCATGGGTCCTGTCCACTCCGGCTGCCCGTCTCCACCTCTCCTACCAGTCTGGGTGAATATTTCTTCTTTAACTCCTTGGTTGTTGGACTTCCATACAGTTCAGTTTTCTGACAGTTCTGGTTATTTTTTGCTTTTTAAATTTGTTGTCCTTCTTTTGGTTGTGCGAGGAGACAACATGCATCTACGTATGCCTCCATCTTGGCTGGAAGTCTCCAATTTCTCTCCTTTTAAAATGTCATGTGATAAAAAGATTATGTATACATTTCCTAAACCTAGTCAAAGTTGTAGATCTCTTTAGCTGTATACCTTGACATATTATATTCTTTTCTACTGTGGCAAATTAGCTGGTGATGTAAGGTATGGTAGTTCTCATGTGGGCTCAGAGTGAATGGCCTGGGTATCTTCTAATCCTTCTGCTATGGTTTGGGGAGGATGCCTCTCTGCTTTTTTCCCAAGAGTTGACACCCATGTCCCAGATGAAGGCATTGACCATAAGTGCTACTTTCTTCCACCAGGGATCATTAGTGTTCATATAATTGAATAGCTGCTGTATATATCACAAAAAGTAGATGAACATGTACTGCTTACACTCCAGAGATCTCAAGGATTCAGCCACTTGGGACCACATATGAACAGCATCTTTAACTCTAGGTCCCTTAGAGAAGGAAGCCATGCCTTGATTTCCTTCCTTGGAAATACTAGCAGGACTTATATTTTCTCATGCACTCTTCATGGTCTACCAGCAGCATGCTTTCCTGGGTCTATCACCTTCTGTAGAGACGTGGTTGGGGGTGGGAATAAGGTAGTGATCTGTGATCAGCATGCCATTGCAGAAATGACTTCGATATTTAGACATAATGTTGTAAGATAAATCTTTTGTGGTGGTCTTTTTTAAAATCTCCCTTTCACACACTTTGAAATCAAATGCACCCAAATTTTAAGTATTTACCTCTTACAAGTGTGGTATAATATGAATAGGAAGAAAGTGAGCATTTCTTCTGCAAGGAATTTTAGAATTTCAGGCTGACCCACTTGAATTTCAATTCCTTAATGAGCTAAATTATGTTTTCCTCTCCTGCTACATGTCTAACCATAATCATATGAGTATTTTTTCTGCTCTTCTGAATGCAGATTACCCCTGTGTGTAACGTCGCTCCATCTGAGGCTCCCCGTGTGTTCTATAGCTCTCTGGCAGAAATGGTTCTCCTTCTCCCTAACTATTGTTGCTATGGTCTCGACTGTCATTTTCTCAGCACCATCTGTAGACTGATATTTTGTGAAAATTTGTATGGATTCCAAGTAAGAATTCAGCTCAACAGGTCAGCATATTTAGTTTTTAGATGAAAAGAAAGTAATTGATGAATTTCTGTTCTAGGCCATTCTCTTTTTTCCGCCCACGTCTTCCCATTCTACCATCACATGAAGATATTCTTATAGCTTAGAAATGGAATCAAATTCCCAGGCTCTACAATTCAATTTCAGTCAAAAATTCCACTTACCAGAATGCTCACAATACTAATAGTGTTGTTCGAAATAAGACACTTGATTAAAAGGAGGTACACTTGTCTATATCTTTAATGTGCATTCCTAATGAGTCTTAGCAGGAGGCTGACTCACATGAAAATGCACAGTTAGCTCATCCAAGTTTAATATACCATTATCTGCACCCAGGCCCTCTCTTCATTACCATTTGAATGCACTGTTTTCTTTGGAGTTTTGTGAAGGAAACAAATCCCTATATATGGCACACAGCTTTAGACTCTGATTTGTCTGCATTTGCCCTTTAGACAAAAGACCAAAACAACATGCTCTGTGGTGCATTAATTTTCAATCTCTGGCTATTTTTGAAATTGTAATGCGGCACATTTCCTTTTCCAAGGGACTTAGTCAGTAGACGATATAGAAGTGGATATAGCCAATGGATTTGTTATTCTGAGTGGTTGCACACCATCTTTCCTATGTGGACTGTCCACATAAAAGGGGTTGCTTTAAAATGCTTTTGAAACCCAATGAAATAAACTATTACTTGAAAACTGATTTCACTACTATAGTGAGTCTACATTACCATTGGTGTTTGGAGTTTGAGACAGTCGGTTGCCTAAAATAAAAACTGAAAACAAGTTTTATTTAATTCCTATTAAGGTTATCATTTGGCTTTTAATAAATTTTCAGTGTTTCTGGTATGCCATACTCCCACAGTTCTACAGGTTTCCCTGGTATTTAGAATTCTATTTAATCTGAAACAAATGAAAGTAATAACAAATTAAAAATTCAGCAGGCAGGCCCTGGATGGTGTAGCTCAGTTGGTAGGAGTGCCGTCCCATAAACTGGAAGGTCATGGGTTTGATTCCTGGTCAGGGCACATGCCTAGACTGTGGGTTCTGTCCCTGGTTGGGGAGTATACAAGGGGCAGTGGATCTGTGTTTCTCTCTCACATTGTTGTTTCTCTCCCTCCCTTTCTCCTGCCTTTCCCCTCTCTCCAAAATAAATAAGCATGTCCTCGGGCAAGGATAGAAAAAAAATCAATGGAGAAATAAAAATCTTTGCACAGATGGTGCCGGTGCAATTGATATCCATATACATAAGAATGAGTTTGGACTCCTACTTCACATCATATACAAAAAAATAACATCATATAAAAAATTAATGGGTCATAGATCTGCAATAGAATAAACCACTGAGGTGAAGTATTTGTACACTGAAAAGTATAAAACACTGATGAACAAAGTTAAAGTGGATATAAATAAATTGGAACATGCTTCATGTTCGTGGATAGGAAGACTTAGTATTGTTAAAATGTCCACACTATTTAAGTGATTTACAGATTCAATGCAATTCTTATCAAAGTCCCAATGACATTTTTACAAAAATAGAAAACAAAGTCCTAAAATTCTTATGGATCCACAAAAAATCCAGAATAACCTAGGCAATCATGACATAGAAGAACAAAGCTGGAGGCGTAATACTTCCTTATTGAAAAGCTACAACAATTAATATAGTGTGATACTGGTACAGGAAAAAGACATTCAGGACAGTGGAACAGAGTAGAGAGCCCCCAGATAAACCCACACATATATGGCCAAATGACATGGCACAGTGTGCCAAGAATACACAACGGGGATAGGATACTCTCTTCAATAAGTGGTTTTGGGAAAACTGGGAATACATACATAGGATAATGAAATTGGACCTTTATCTTTCATCATACACAACAGTGAACTCAAAATGTGTTAAAGATTTACACATAAGATGTGAAACTCTAAAACTCCTAGAAGAAAACAGGAAAAGCTTCATGACATTTGGTCTTGGCAATGGTTTCTTAGATGTGACACCAAAGCACAAGCAAAAACAAGAACAAACAAATGGGACTATATCAAATGAAGAAGTTTCTGCACAGCAAAAGAAACAATCAAAAGAGAGAAAAGGCAACCTATAGAATGGTAAAAATTATGGCAAACCTTTATCTGCTAAGACGTTAATCTCCAAAATACATAAGGAACATCTAGAACTTAAGAGAAAAAAATTAACAAGCACATAACCCATTTAAAAAATGGACTAAGGACTCAAATGGACATTTCTCCAAAAAAGACATTCAAATGGACAACAGGTATATGAAAATATACTCAACATTCCAAATTACCAGGGAAATTCAGATCAAAACCACAATGAAATGTCACCTCAGCCTATTAGTTGAGATGACATTATAACCCCCATCCAAACACAAACAAAACAAAACAAAATTTATAACAAATAATGGTAAAAATGTGGAGAAACTGGAACCCTCATACACTGTCAGTAGGAATGCAAAATTGTGCCTTCACTATGAAAAACAGTATGGAGGTTTCTCAAAAAATTAAAAATAGAACTGTTGTTGAGCCAGCATTTCTGTCTCCAGGTATGTATCTGACAGGATTGAAGTCAGGATCTCAATGAGATATATGAACTCCCGTGATCATTGCAACCTTATTCATAGTAGCCAATGGAGGCAACCTAAAAATATCCATTGATGGATAAATGAATAAGCAAAATGTGGTATATACATACAATGGAGGCTTAAGAAAGTAGGAAATTCTGCCATACTAGATAACATGGATGAACTTTGAGGACATTATATCAAATGAAATAAGCCAGTCATCAAAGGACAAATACTGCATGATTCCACTTACATGAGGTATCTAAAATAGTCAAGCTCATAGCAATCGAGAGTAGAATGGTAGTAGCCATGCGCTGGAGGGAGGGGGAAATAAGGAGTTGCTGTTCAACAGGTGTAGGGTTTCAGTTATGCAAGATGAATAAGTTCTAGAGAGAATTGTTGTACAACGTTGTGTCTATCAGTAATACTGAATTGTGCACTTAAAAATTTGTTAAGATGAAACAGAATTTAGAGCCCAGAAATAAACCCACACATAATATGTGGACAATAATTTACACCAGAAGAACCAAGAATATACAATGGAGCTTTGACAGTGTCTTCAATAAATGGTGTTGGGAGAACTGGACAGCCATGTGCAAAAGAATGAAACTAGACCACTATCTTACACCATACACAAAAATTACCTTAAAATGGATTAAAGACTTGAATGCAGGATCTGAAACCATAAAAATCCTAGAGGAAAACATAGTAAAGTCCTTGACATTGGTCTTAGCAATATTTTTGTGGATCTCACTCCAAAGGTAAGGGAAATAAAAGCAAAGACAAGCAAATGGGACTACATCAAACTAAAAAGATTCTTCTGCACAGCTAAGGAAACCATCATCAAAAGGACAGCCTACTGAACTGAAGGAGATATTCGCCAATGATATGTCAAATAAGGGGTTAATATATAGAGAACTCATATAGCTCAACAATTACAAACACCACAAACAACCCAATTAAAAAATGGTTGGAGGATCTGAATAGATATTTTTCCAAAGAGGGCATACAGATGGCCAACAGGCACGTGAAAATATGTTTACTGATTAATAATCACTGATTATTAGAAAAATGCAAATCAAAAACAATTATTACCTCATAACTGATAGAATGGTTATATTAAAAATAACAAGAAATAAGTGTTGGAGAGAATGCAGAGAAAAGGGAACTTTCATACACTGTTGGTGGAATTGTAAATTGGTACAGCCACTATAGAAAATTGTATGGAAACTCCTCCAAAAATTAATATTAGAACTACCATATGATTTAGCTATTCTGTTTCTGGGTATTTATATAAAGAGTTCAAAACCACTAAAAGAAAAAGATATATGCACCCCTATTTCATTGCAGCATTATTTACAATAACCTAGATATGGAAATAACCTGTATCGATCAGTGGATAAAGGGATAAAGAAGATGTGGAATATGTATATACATGTACACAACCATAAAATGTATTACACAACCATAAAATGAATGAAATCTTGCCATTTGTGACAATTTGTTTGGACTGGATTGTATACCCCTTGAGGGTATAATGCTAAATGAAACAAGAAAGAGAAAGACAAATACCATATGATTTTACTCATATATAGAACAATTTAAAAAACTCAAACAAATGAACAAATATTTAAAACAAAAATAAACTCATATTTACAGCTAATAGATCAGTGGTTACAAAATGGAAGAGGGTTTGGGGTGCGAGAAAGGGGTGAAGGAGGTCAATTGTATGGTGATGGGTAGTAACAAGACTTTTGGAGGTGATCATTTTGTAGACAGATGTTGAATTATGTCATACAGAAACATATATAATAATAAAAAAGAATACTAGTGTTGTTAAAATTTAAAAAAAATTTTTAAGTCCTGGCTGGGTGTCTCAGGTGGTTGGAACATCGTCTTGCCCACCAGAAGGTTGTGGGTTGAATTCCTGGTCAAGGCACATACCTAGGTTGCGGGTTTGGTCTCTAATTGGGGTGCATACGGAAGGCAACTGATCGATGTTTTTAACATTGATGTTTGTCTGTCTGTCTTCTCTCCCGTCCTCTCTAAAATCAATAGAAATATTTCCTCAGGTGAGGATAAAAAAGTTGTTAAGAGGGCATATCTCATGTTAAGTCTTCTTACCACAATTAAAACAGACACACACACACACACACACACACACACACACACACACACACACACACATTAGATAACAATCCTCCATGAGCAAGTTCATTAAACTTTAAATCTGAAAGTAGTTCCAAAATGTGAGAACATTCTAAAGGGAGTTATAAAATAAATTAACTGAAACTTATTAAAATAGTAAGAAATATAAACTTCACATATATACATAATTATGTATATGTTATGGTACCTCCAAGTAAGTGGAGAAATCCAGTGTAAAGGATTTTTAATAAAATGTGGACCACAATTCATATTTGGTCTTATGTGTTTTTCTGTTTTCATTAACGTGACATGACTTGACAGATTGGAATGTGCCTTTACTTTGGATGTATTGATAAAGTGATAAGTGTCTCCAGCAAACACTAGCAAATGATTACTGTGGAAATGCTTAAATGAAAGATTATTTAATTTAATCACCCAAAGGTAAACCAGTCCCCTTTCTATCCCTAACCCAAATCTTCTCCATCTCCCAAATTTTCATTCTTATTCCTCAGACTCCATCTGTGAGTCATGAGTCCACAAGGAATATTTTTGAACATTAAAAAAAGTGTCTCATATATGTTGTGATGTAAAGGATTAAGATTATAAAAATATCTTTTATTTTTGATATAGTAACTAACTAACTTACTAACAACAACAAAAAAACCAGAATCTTGACTGGTTGGCTGATTGTCAGGAGACAGCTAGGGGTTTATTTACCAAACTTCTAAATGAGGATATTCACAATCGTGGGGAGAAAGCCCCTTTGAAGAAGTGACTGTGATCTACAAAATGTGACTCTAGGAAAGACTTCTTAGTAGCTTTAATTTCCTCAATCAAAATATTAGTCTTTTTTACTTGTATGGTAAAAAACTATTTAAATGAGCTCCATTCATTTTATAAGGGTTAATAATGTGCCAAATAATTAATTTCCATTCTAATTCTACATCTTGTTATTGACAGACATAATATTCAAGATTTAATACAGAATAATAATAGGGTAATATTTTGTCTACATTAATTAGAAAAATAACATTATCTAGATACTGCCATTTTCTTTAACATTTCTTCTATGACATTAGTAAAAAAAAAAAAAATCTCACACCAGAATTAAATACAAATCTGATTAGGTTAAAGAGGAGAGGCAGGATGTAAGTTGGGAGGAGATGCCCTCTCTAATGAAAGTCTCTTGTAGGTTGATCCAACACCAGAACTGAGCTATTAGTGGAAGCAGCCGGAGACCAGAAGAGAAGAGACCATGGCCATGCCAAACACAAAAAAGAAGCATGTAGATACTTCTTGTCTGTCTAACTTACCTTGAAAAATTCCATGTACCTGAAATGTGGATATGTCCACATTGGTGCCTCCAGTGCATCAATTCACTGCAGAAGGAGCTCAGTGGGGAGAGTTTATCATGCTTTTTCTGCTCTTCAGTCTCTCAGAAGAACAATGCCAAGGTAAGGTCACTTGCCAGGTAAGAGAACTGGTTTCCAAGCTCAAGTAATTAGGGCTCTAGCTGAGACCTGTTCTAAAGATGAATCCATAGATGCTGAAGTTCCAAGTGGATATGGTTTTATATATTGATACAACCAATGAATTCTTCATTCCTGATGACTGGAAGAACATGCAATGTGGGAATATAAAACAGAAGCTGTAAATGTGTGTTGAGGAGATTCAGCTACTCAGTTTGTGTCTTGGGCTCCCCTCAGTTCACCTCTGGCTGCTGTTACTGGGAGGTGAACATGGGACAACGCAAAGAATAGAATCTGGGAGTTCGCTGAGAATCTGTTTACTGACAGAGAGATTCATCTGTCTATAGACCTTAAGTTTGAGACAAGAAAGCTACTTCTCTGCCAGCCCTGAGCCATGGACTACCCTTTGGGTAAACACTTGGTTACACTGAGCGGGAATTTTCCTGGAAGTGGATTTTAGAAAATTTCCTTTTGTGAAATTAGTGATGGAACTAATATCTTTACATTTACTAAACTTTCAGTTTTTGGTCCACTGTACACATTCTTTTCTCCTTTGAATCCATGTAATGGCTCAAAGCTCCCTGACTGTCTATCTTGTGATGAATCTCTACATTCCATTCCTCCTTAACGAGACAAAGACTGATAACAAAACATTTTTATGCCAGATATCTTTGTACTCATAGCTATGATCATTTCCACTTAGCACATACATTAGACAAATTACTATTAAAAAATAGGGAACATTTATGATTCATGAACAAACTAAGTCAAACATAAATTGTATTTTAAATGTTAAATATCATGGTCAAAAATACCATTGGTAATAAAATAAAAATACACCAAGCATCAGAAGAAATCCACTGCAGAAATCCAAAAGCAAAAATATAACATCTAAAATAAAATTATAAAATATTTATGAGAGTAATTACAGAAAGCTGAAATATAGCATGGCAAGGAAGATTCAATATTATAAAATAGTATTCCCCTACAAATATTTATAGATTTAATTAATTCAGCCTCAAAATTGTTGCCAGCATTCTACAAATTCATTTTAAAATATAGCCAGATTGAAGAACCATGTACAGCCAAGAGAATCTTGAAGAACAAAGCCAGATGGATTATTCTGTCAGATGACGATAGTCATGATAAAGCTACTCTACATGCTACAGTGTGGTATTGGCACTAGTACAAGCAGTTGGGTCATTGGGATAAAATGGAGTCCAAAAATGAACCCACACTGTATGGGATATAGATGAAGCTTACTTTTGCAGGACAAAGGAAGTTATTTTCAAAAGATGGTGCTGGGTCAATTGGATGCCCAAATGGGAAAAAAAAATTGACTCCTATATTACATCATAATCCAAAACAGATAGATCATTGATCTTAAGATAACAGTGAAATAGATTACATGAAAATACCTTTTGAACTTGGATATAAAAAGTTTTATTTATAATTATACAAAGGCACTAATCCAAAAGGAAATAAGTGATACATTGAAGTACATTAAAAGAAAAAAAAATTTGTTTAACCAATGATATCATCAAAAATAGTAAAAGTCAAGTCACAGAGTAGGGAGAGTTATTTATAACATATAATTTAAAAAATTTTCATATCCAGAATACGTAAAGAACTACATATCAATAAACAGACAGATAATACAATGCAAAAAAAATGGTAAAGAGAATTGAATAATCACTTCCTGTGAAAGATACCTCAGTGACGATTAACATAAGGAAAACTTCTTAGTTTTATTAGTCATCAGGGAAATGTAAATTTAAACCACAGTGCCATACCATTGCATACTCATCCAAATGGCTAAAATTAAAAAAAAAATGTATAATACTAAATGCTTAAGAGTATGTGGATTAATTTAAACTTTACTTATGGGGAGTTGAGGATATAAATGGTCATAAACCACGTTGAAAAGCACTTATTCTATTCTTTACTAAATTTGAACATAAGCATACCCAACGATCTAAAATTTTTGTTAGTAGTTCAACATTCGACCAAAATGCTTATGTGTGTCTCACACATAGACACATTTGCAAATATTAAGAGCACACTACCTTAAAAGTCCAAACTAGAGAGACAACCCAAAATGTATATCAATTTATATCAACTGTAAAGTGAACAGAAAATGCACTGTGGTATCTTCACACCTTCTAATACCGTCTACAGGGCAACAAGACACATCTCATAAGCAAAATGCTGAATATCTTTACCTTATTATAACCTTTTTGTTAATTTGCCTTATTCCTTACTTCTTCATCCTCTTGGTAGGAAGCTTAGAAAGTCTTTGTTCCAGATGCCATGAGCATTATCTGCCCAGAGGGGCTGTGTTCTCTGCATTGTTTTTGCATCACCATGTAATTTGGAGGAATATGTGTTGTGTTTTGAAAATTTATTTGCTAGTTGGTAACTTAAAGAGCATTATTTCTGTGCTTTCATATTTTATCATGCAAATAATTCAAGAAGTGACATCAACATACATTTGTAGAGCAGATATTAGTATTTTTTAGAGCAAATACTTGTATTTATAACCTAAGATTTGCATTTTCTTTTAACTAAAAGATAAAAGATAAGGAGATGCCCCAAGATTCAGGAAATGATTATTTTCAAAATTGTTTCATGGTGGTTTTACAGGTGTATACTTATCTTCAGCTTTTTGTGTGATGATTATAGCTTAGTAAAATGGTTTAAAAATTATGTCTCATGGAATGAGGATAAATATTTCTTTAGCTGATCAGATCAGATCATCTTTGGTGAGTGAGCCAGGATAATTGACTGAAGGGACAGTTTATAAGCAGGCTTTGAGAGAGAATATGTTTATCACCTACAAAAACCACATATTATTTATATATCCTTATTATGCATTTATTAGCACTGACATGATCAGATGGTAAACTGTTCCCTTTATTTTAAGAGTAATTTTCTCCTGTTTAAGTATTTCTGTATCAATGGTAAAAAGGTCCTGAACTGTGCCTGAGCGTAGCTTGTCCCAAAGAGAGGTATTATGACATCTTTTTAATAAACTTTGAACAAAAATTGCAAAGTTTTTTTAAACAAGTGCTGAGGGGACCTGAAACTATATTCTCTCTGTTCCTGTGGAGAATAAAACTATTTTTTTTGTCTATTAGAAAAATAAAAGGTTGCTTAAGAAATGTTACTTTTATGCGCTAAAGAATGTTATTTATGGTGGTTGCTTGGCTAAAAGGAGGCATGAATGTGTTCTCACCTTCCTGCACCTGCCATCAATGCATAAGGCAGATTCTACCTTGGCTCAAGATCTTATAACATAACATAAACTACATAGAATTTTACAATTGAATAAAAATAAAAAGTGTAATCAGTTGAGGGTACTAACAACCAGGAAGGTCTAGAACTCTACCTGATACATATTCACACAGTTACTGGTCAATAAATACATTTTAAATCAATGGAGGTTAAATCTCTTCCCTAAGGGAAAACTACTAGTTAGTATGGGAACCACAGGTAGATGCCAAGTGTAGTTTTCTGTTAACATTATATTATTATGCATAAGCTATTTGACTTTAGAATTAAGGTAAATATTTAAGGACAAAAAACATATTTTCTTGATAGATTTCAGAAACATTTATTCTTTGATGAAATTATTTAAAAGTGGTCATTAGATCCTTAGTGTTTTTCTGACATATTTTGTAGGTCAGATGAAAGACTGTGCCCTGGTTATAGCGCTCTAACAGCACAGAGGATTGTCAAGTGTAGCACAAACAAAAGTCAGTTTGGGGGCTATATCCAATTATGACATTTCTTAGCACTATTTTCTAAAACTAGAAATGAATCTGGGATCCCTAGGTGGGCAGAGTGAATACGATACTTTGTTTCCCCTCTGAAAATAAGGAAGAGCCTGGAAAAGTGCTCATGTGTTTGCTCATCAGCTGGTGTAGAGGTTACATACACAAAGACAGCTTTCCTGAGGAAGAAGCAGCATGAATTCTATCTGGAGAGGAAATCGGTGACAACCACAGTCCCACATTTAAGAAAGTCTTTCTGTTCATCTGCTTTTTAAATTTTGGGGGTGTTATATTATACAACCTAATTTAACCAAATTAGATGCAATGGTAAATACAATGACTTTTGATTTTCTGCTGCTACTACATACCAATTTAGGATAACATTATTCTGCCTGGGACAGTCTTGTTTGAAGGGTGTAGGAGCTGTTTATCAGACCTTGATATAAAGTCGCCCTTTAATGCATATACTCTTTCTTTCCTAAAATGTGTTTGGTTTTTTTTGGCAGTGGAATATACTGAATAGAGCTGATTATTCGATAGGAAGCACATAAAAGAGAGTTAATGGGACAAGGAAGGCAGACACATGTTATTGGGAAATTGAATAATAAAAATAGACAGTTGGATAATTGCAGCAGATGGGCTTGACACGAAACAGAACAGTGCCAATGTAGAAAATGCTACATTTTTACAAATAGTAGACAGAACTATATTTATTTATACAAAATATCCAATTTTTATGTAGACAGACACAAGTGCATCAAAATTTATTATTTTAATACTGTACTTATGATGGCCTAATTTGTATGTGTATTTGAAATAAACAGTATTTAAAATAAAGTAATATATATAGAGAAATATATATAGTAAGAAATTATTGCAAGTGCATTGATAAATTTATAGAAGATTGTATCCTTTCAAAGAAACCTGATATACAGGATGAGGCAAAAGTCGGTTTACGGTTGTGAGTATGCAAAACACAGAGCTTATTCTTGTATTATTATTTATTAATTATTGTATTATTTTCCATACAAACAACTGTATGACTTCTATGTCCATGTCCAAGGTGCCCCTGGGCTTTGGAGAACCAGTAGGTGGATTTAGTTTGTTGTCATTGCAGACCTTGCTTGTCTTTGGCACATTCTATATTTATGCCTTCCTGATTATGTTCCTGGCTTTGCTTGGGGCCTTGTGTTTACCTTCATTTTCCATTTACTCCCTCCTAACTTCTTGTATGAACTTCTGAGCCAGTCTCTGTCACATTTCTGCTGTAGAGTAACTTAGGAATCTGAACCATTGTTCAGCTCTTCTTCTTTGGAGGGTCACTGTGAATGGTCAACTCGGCAGCTAAGGCATGAGAAGGTTTCCAATAACACTTGTAGCTTGTCAGGCTGGAGCTGGAGTTTGACTTCCATAGGACACTTACCTTTGGTTCTTCTCAACCCTGGCTGGTTATCTTGTGTATGAGCAGACCACCTGCAGGGCAAAGGGAGCAGCCCCGACAACTGTGAAGAGCCCTGTGGCAAGCGCCTCCTCCACACATCATATGGTAGCCTTCACACTTAAACAATTTTTTATTAAGTTTATTTTATTTTATTTTTGTTGTTTGTGCTATTACAGTTGTCCCCGCTTTGCCTTCACACTTAAAATATGTTTTATTGAATTTATTGGGGTGACATTGATTAATAAAGTTGTATAGGTTTGAAGTGTATTATTCTGTAATACTTCATCTGTTCACTTGTTTTAAAAAATTGAATTATTGGTCAGAAAAGAGATTCAGCAACCATGAAAACATCACCACTATACCTTTTACACTTCTAATGTGCTTTGGTTTCACATGGGGATTAAAAGTGAGTACAGAAGACAACACCGATAAATTCTTATTTGCTATGCTTCAGGAATATAGTTGTAGACTGACTGTTTCCTACTTTGCGATTCTTCCCATATCAGAGACACTTGGCCGTCTCAGACCCTCAAGATCAGCCTGATGGTTGAGGTGTACAACTGCAGGACCAAGGTTAGGCTTCAGTAAGGGTGGGGTTTTTTGATTAGTGTGTCCCTCTCATATCATCCCAGTTTGTCAGACAGAGGATATGCTTACAGATATTTCAGATCTTTAAATCATTAATCCATGTAACAAAATAGTTTGAGCATCTGTTATATGTCATGCACCATGCTATCCCCACTTTCATAGAGCATACATTCTAGTGGAGGAGACAAATAAATAATTGTGATAGCTGCTAACTGCTGTAAAGTAAACAAATGGCTGAAATAGAGAACAGATTTGCAAAATAAGCCTGAATTAAATGAGCTAAGCTGGAAAAACTTTATACAGGCTGTATTTGAGATAAAAGATAAAGAATGAGAAAGATGAAATCTGTGTATGAGTCAATGGAAGGACATTTTGGATAGAGAAAAACAGCATATACAAAGGTCCTGCTATAAACATTGTAGGGAATTCAGGGTAATTGAAGATGATCAGTATGTTACAGCTTGTACTGTAGTGGATGAGTAATACAAGGAGATGTTAGGACAATAAGTGACTAGAGAATACAGATCCTATTGTCCATAGTAGGTAGTTTATATCCTTGCACCTATATCCTTGCTGTTGGAAGCAATTAGATTGTCTTAAAGAGGGAAGGGCAATTTTTAAGATTATTTTTGCTAAGGTGTAGAAAATAGATTGGAGGGGGCAAGAGCAGAAGCAGAACTATGACTTAGGAGTATATTACAGTAGTTCAGGCAAACTCTGATTGTGGCCAGAAAATAAGGGGGTGGCCTGAAGATGGAGATCCAAATATAGGGATTCAAAATTTGTTTTGACAATAGAATTAACTCAACTTACAGAAAAGTTAGGCTTACTGGGGAGGATCCTGGTTTGGGCAAATGATTAGATAGTGGCGGTGTTCACTCCCCTAGGGAAGATCAGAAGGGAAATAGACCTGGGAAATGTGATAGAACTGCTAACAGTTCCCCGAAGTCTAGTGGCCACAGGAGTGGAAAGCTCTAATCTTACCTTGGTGCATGGCCACCCAAAATAGAGATTATGTGTTTCAAATTTTTAGAGGCTAGATCTGGCCAGGATACTACTTTTTGGACAATAAAATATGGAGATGATAATGTGAAGATTTGTATTAAATGCTCTTAAGAGGAAGAACTTCATATTTCCTTTATCCTTTCGTATTTGCTGAAATATGGGTAGAATTGCTGGAGCTCTAGCAGTCATCTTGGACCATGAGGTGGAAATCATCTGTTAAGTGTTGTAGAGCATTAAGCTAAAGGATATTAGGACACCAGCCTGAACTGCTTGACTCTATACTTTTATTTTATTTTATTTTATTTTATTTTATTTTATTTTATTTTATTTTATTTTATTCTGTTCTATTCTATTTCATTTCATTTTATTTCATTTTTAATTGAATTTATTGGAGTGACATTAGTTTGCAAAACCATACAGGTTTCAAGCGTACAACTCATTCACCATCATCTGTATACTGTATCATGCACCCACTGCCCCAACCAAAGTCTTTTTCCATCCCCGTAGCCCCCGTCCCTTTGCTCACTTCCACCTACTCCCACTCCTCTTTACCCCTGGCTATCACCACACTGTTGTCTGTATTTACATGTAATGTCGTATATATTTTTTTGCTTAATCCCTTACCTTCTCTCATCCAGTCCTCCAACCCCTCTTTTGACAGCTGCCAGTCTGTTCCATGTAACCATGCCTCTGTTTCTATTGTCTCTGACTTTATTGGTATGAGAAAGAGATAATATTTTGTCATTTAAAAGCAACTTTTATTTTGCATTGTTGTCACTCAGGTATAACCCCAAAACTAACTGATGAAAGAACAGGTATGAAGTTTGAGAGAGCTGTGAGACCTCCATGTTGAGATATCAGATGTACCCCTGGATATGCAAGCCTGGACCTCAGAGAAACACATACATGAGGTGCAGATAGGGCTGTGAGACACCACATAGTGGATGATATTAAATTCATGGGAATGAATGAGTTAAACTAGGGAGAAAAGAAAAGAGGATTGAGCAATGATCCTTGAGTAATTCCGACATTCAAGAAGAGATAGAAAAGGATAGACTGGATACTAAGAAGGGATAACTTATGATATAAGAGAACAGTCAGGTAAGTGGTATCACCAAATTCAAGGGACAACTTATAAAAATAAGAGATTAATGTACTCATTTTAATTCTACTGAGATATCAACTACAATGAGAAATGTCCACTGGGTTTAACAATATAGAAGTCACCGGTGAGCCCAACAGAAATGGTGTGTGTTGAGAACTGGGGTGGGTTGAAGGTTAGGAATTAGGGAATTTATAGAGATAGATGTATTGAGATGTCCTGCTATAATGGGGAACAAATAAATGAGGCATAAGCTGTAGGAGTATGTGGTTATATATAAAATATTATTTTAATTTAGTTGTATTTATTATTAGATAAAAAACTTAAGTGAGTTTGTTTGCTGAAATAAATAATCCAATTTAAAGAGAGATAGAGAGGGAGTAGCCACGTGAGGGATGGGTTTGGAATGGGCCGGGAGGTGGAATCTAAGCTATTAGGTGTTAGGTCGTGGAAGGTATTAGATATTCTGTGAGTATACGGGGCACCTACTGCCTTGTGAGAAGGAAGAAAGAAATGGATTCAAGGATAGGTAGGCATGTAGATTTGTTGGTAGAAAATTGAGTGTATTCATGTATGTTCACTTTCATTTTTCTCAATGATACAGGAGGCAAGAAAAATCACCTGTGAGGAGGAGAAGTGAAAATGTTTTGATGGATAAGAAAACGTATAAATTAGAATTAGGGCAAGGCCAGGGCATTACATTATTTCTTAACAATGCTTGTCCACCAAGTTGTAGACACAGAACCATGTCCATTTAATTAGGTGCTTGGTAAGCAGAGGACAGTGTTATTTTCTAAGCTGTACTCTGACTGCTTTATAGAAAACTGAGTCATAAATGTATGCTATTAATAACTATTAGAAAACAAACTTTCCTGTGCTCCCTGCAGCATGAAGTCAGAACACCTGCCATCCTACACTGAGATCAAAAACTGTGTAAATAACTAATGTTCATTAAGAGATTCTAAATATTCCTCACACAAAACTTTCTCATTGTTCAACCTTGCCCATTGCCTTACTTTTCCCTGCTTGGAAATGGATTCAAGACTGAAGTACTTGTTCTCAACAATAGGGCAGATGGCATCATAAGGATTCACTGAGACACTTGTAATGCGAATGCTTCAGAAAATAATACAAAGGTCAGAGTTACTAAAGATGGTTTCGATCACTACGCTTGCCATTAGAAATGCATCTAAAAATTGTAAGAAGTTTGCATGGTGACAGATGGTGACTAGATGATCGTGGTGATCACATCATAAGGTATATAAATGTAGAATCACTATGTTGTACACCTGAAACTAGTGTAACATTATATGTTAACCATCTTTTAATAAGTGGTTAGATCAACATCAATGTTTGAATCAATACTTCGTAATTACATTTCTGTTGGTGAAACAAAACAGTAGAATTTAAAAAAATTAACAAAGTCTCCAAGACTCAGTTTTTCCTTTTTAAAAGTAAGGATGGCTTTTTTTTAAAGTTTTTTTTTTTTTAAGTCGGTAGCTATCAGTCACATATCACCCTGCATTTGCACTATGTATCTTATTATTGAGACAGGGATAGTAAATTAAAGCTAAAATTAAATGTATTTATTATTATATAAGGTTCACACATTTTCATAGATTTCTAAAGTATCCAGCAGAGAAAATTAGTACTGAATACAGTAACAAGCAAGGAAAATTACCAAATTTATGTGTAAAGTGGGGAGAGGCATTTGATGGCGCTGATACCTTTGTATTGCATTAAATTCATTTACTCCACTAGAAAACAGTCACATTCATAGTAGATTTAAAGAATAAAGATCACATTTGATTAGGATTAGTGGGCAGGCATTTTGTAAAGCTGCAAAGTATTTCGAATCTGTTTTTACCTGTCTTCTTCCCTCATGCCAGAAATAAGATGTCACCAAAAGACCAAAAATATCCATTGAAAAAGTATTTTTTTCTTCAAATTTTAGAGAGAGAGAGAAAGACAAAGAGAGAGAGAAACATCCATCTGTTGTTCTACTTCCTTATGCATTCATTGGCTGATTCTTGACTGGGGATTGAATTTGAAACCTTGGTGTGTCGGGATGACGGTGTAACCAACTAAGCTACCTGGCCAGGGTGAAAAAATAGCTTTTGATTTGCATATAGTCACAATATAAGAATTAGAAAGTCAGAATTTGAATCAGGTCTGTTTGTCTCAAGTTTATGCATATTTTTTCCTGCTGCAACCAAATGTGTCTTGTTTTATAAATATATATAAAATTTTACAGCTCTAGATCTTGACATTCTAACTCTACCTGAAAAGCTCTTCCCTCTATTTGATGACCCTCTATTTTTATGCCTCTTGGTTCCAAGCATGTTTTGGGTGTAATTTCTTCCATGGGAGCCTCCCTTCTCCTCCTTCTGATCTCAGCAGTCACGTGCTCTTACTAATGGCACGTGGGTTCTCCTGCTAGTGCTGCACTTAACAGATAAGCCAGCTGTTCACTGAGGCTCCTTGTTCACACACATACATGCACACACTTCCATTTTGTATTAAAATGCAAATTATAAAAAGACAAACTCAGTACTTGATATAGGAATAGTCATTACTAAAAATGAAAGAACCTACATAAATTATGCCTGATAGGGAATATATAGGTAAAGCCATAATACAATGTATAGTTTGAGTCTGTTGACAGTTGGAAGCTTAAGGAGGCTTTTTTTTGGGTGAAAATATTTCAGAGAAATCACTAAAATTTCGTATCTCCAAAACAGATAAAAAACAGTAAGCATATTTAGAGTCAAAATTTTACAGTGGCGAGGAACACAAAATAGGATCTTTAGATTTCATAAATATGAAAATAATTTTACAAGTTCCTGCTTCTAGCTTGAATCGTAGGTGTAGCTGAGATTTGTGAATTTTCCCTATATAATCTTTGTTTCACAAATAACTACTTGAAAGTGTTTACTTTGGCTCTCTTTCTTACTGTGGTTCTTTTTCAGATGAAGCAACAAACTTAATCATTTCAGGGGGCACCTGATGTGTCCAGTGATGGAAAGAGGTTGACCCATTCCTTCATACTCAAAGGGCACACAACTCGACAAAATTACACATCATTACCAGTCACGGTCCTGTGGATCACCCAAATGTAGTGGTTATTATAAATATTAAAGTTGTAATTTTCAAGGTACTACTGTTTGTTTTTTACCTAACTCTTAAGTGGGTGAATAGAGCAAAATTTTGTAACTATTCAGCCAGTGAGTCCAGGAAAAGCCCTTGGAACCTGATATATTTCTTTTGAGATAGAATTGAGAAGTGAACTTTTATATGCAGTGCGTGTTCCACTGCAAAGTTGAATCGGAGCTTTTTAATGACAAGAATTTAGAGTTGCAACACCACCCTATTGTGATGGAAACACAGAGTTAATACTACTGAAGATGTGGGGAGGAAGGGAAGTTTATTGTTGCCTGAAGGTTTGGAAATAAATTTAGAGCAATCTCAAAGGAAGACCCTTCCATGAATGACCTGCTCTCTTTTGTACTCTTGTCTGTTGCTATTTCAAGATGCTGTTTTGTTATTGCTAAGAGCCAGTCCAAATTTGATCAACAGAAGTTTCTCAAGAGAATGTGGGTGTGCTTTTTATCTTTGGAGCTATTCAGTTTATCTTTAACTTTAAACTGCCTCAGAGTAATTAGTTTGATCTGATGCTGTAACAGAAAGTAATCCTCAAAACTCTTAATAGAGTAACACTGATAAAAGAATAAAAGAAAGATAATGAGAAATTACTCATAATTTTCTCATGCTTAAAAAGAATACGCAATGATAAATTTTAGTTACTCATAAAATTATTGTCTGTATATAGAATACATAGAGGAATATGGAAATAGATAAAAAGGTAAAAAACCCCAATAACAATAATACTCTAGTATAGCATGGTTTTATATGCTCTAAAAATGTAATCATTTGTCTTACAAAATTTTAAATGAAATTTTTTTGTGCTTATTCTTGCCACATTAACAATTGTGCAAACTATACCTTAGACATATGTCTAATAAGAGGTAGAGATGTTAATTTATGAATTACTATAATGAAGCTGTTTTTTTTACATTAATAGAATTATTTTGATGTATGAAACAAAATTTCTGCTTTGTTGCCCTTTTAAATAAGTCATTCAGACAAATGGTGGTGATGTTGTAGGAGTCAGTATCTTATGGGAAAAGAATCACTCCCACCCCCTGCGATTCTCAGGGTTGCCAACCTCACCCTGGGGGGTTGACCAATCTTTAAAGATGGAAACCACCTTATTCAGTATTTTTCTAATGCTCTTGTGGGAGCTCTAGGAGATCTGTGGCATGGTAAAGTCACTCTGGTGAGTTGAGAGCAGGGGGGAATAACTAGGCTTCCTCATACCTTATCAACCACAACAGCATTTAAGTCTTTTATTTGTTTATAGTCTGGATCAGGTATTATTTAAAGGTAGTTTACAGAGAATAATAGAGTTTGAAAAATGTTGATTCAATTTAAGCATGCTGAAACTGGGACATGAGGAGATATATCTCCTCATTACAAGCCAGTACAGCAGAATCAGGAGCAGATATTTATTCTGTGCTTGTTATTCATCTTCACTTCCCTCTCTTCTACCCATTCCTGCCTCTTTCTTCCCTCCCTCCTTCCTTCATTAATTTCATTCACCAAATTTTGGATAAACACATCGTATTTGGAAGGTTCATTGGTTGCCGCAGTGGGCACTGAGAAGTAGTTTTAAAAAGACATACAATAAACGAACAGATCACAAAATAATATGGTAAATGCTATTGTTACGGAAAAAATGAAACGACCAGACACTGAGGGGTTAGGAGCACGATCTTTATTTACGTGCACGGGCCCAGAGGAGACAAACTCCAAATTCTGAGCCCAGAACAATAGCCCCGCATTCCTTTTATGCTGGGCTAAGTGGGGTAGGAGTCTTGGGAGGCGTGGTATAGATTTGGCGCGAAAAGGGTTTACAGAGGTG
>PVJD01014646.1:0-28255 GCA_004026545.1 Mormoops blainvillei
GAGCCTTAGGTATTCACCAGGGTGGGGCAACCCACATCACTGCCTTATGGTGCTGTATGTGGGGGAGGGGTCCAAGAGGGAACAATACTGCTTGCTTGGCTCTTGGACTGCTTTCAGTCACTTCCCCTGCTACTCACAAGCAAATTGGGCCCTTCTGGTGCTGATTCCCAGGTGGGTGGGTTTGTGTATGTTCTGGGACCCTGTGGGTCTCTCAAACAAACTCTTCTGTGAGACTGGCAGTTTCTCCAGCTGCTGCAGCCTCCACAGGTTTTTACTGATAGAGGTTTTGAGGCTTTCCTTTCCCAGAACCCTGGGTTTCATGGTCTCTCTCACTCCCTAGTTGTTCCTTCCTGTTTATCTGCATGCAAACGTGGGACTGCCCATCCAGCCAGCTCCAGCCTTGCTATGTGTCCCCTCTGCCTCGGCTGCCCTTCACTGCGCCTCGTACCAGTCTGGATGAGTGTTTCTTTTTTAATTCCTTGGTTGTCATACTTCCATACAGTTTGATTTTCTGGCAGTTCTGGTTATTTTTTGTTTTAAATTTTTTGTTGTCCTTCTTTTGGTTCTGCGAGGAGACAAAGTGTATCTACCTACTCCTCCATCCTGGCCAGAAGAACTATTATCATCTTCATAAAACTGCCTTGGGATAAAAAATATCAACATAGAAGGAATATATAATGGCAATGTTGAGTATTTCTCTCATTTTAATTTTATAATTTAATTTTTGAATAGTTAGCAGATATAGAGAAGGACGGCTATGCTCTGACGTGTTCCCCCAAAGTTCATATGTTGAAATCCTGATGCCCAAAGGGTAGTCTAAGAAGGTGGGGGCTTTGGGAGTTGCTTAGATCATGATGCTGGAGCCCTCGTCTATAGAATTGATGCTCTTATAAGAGAGATCTAATGCTTCTCCCACCCTGTGAGGACACAGCCAGAAGTCACCTTCTGCTATGAACCAGGAAGAGGGTTCTCATCAGAAGGTAGCCATGCAGGTGGCTTGATCTTGGACTTTCAGTTTCCAGACTGTGAGAAGTAAATTTTTGTTGTTTATAAGCTACCCAGCCTATAGGATTTTGTAGTAACAGACCAAATGGACTAAGACAAGCTCAAAGAAAAAAATAATAATCATCCATATTCCCACCATCCATAACTAATCACTATTATCATATTAGCATTTTTTCACATTTTTAAAAGAAAAATTAGTCTATTCTCATACCTATTACAGAGAATTCAAATAATAGAACAGTACAAACATAAAAGCTCAAAAGTCACTCCAAACCTCCCACCCAGAAATAACCATTATTAGTTTTAGAATAATGTTATTATATACATCCTTTTAAGTGTATACAAAAATAGAAGAAATATTTTTATAAATATGAGATCATGCCATTTATCTCAAACATATTAAACTTAATCTTACTTGAATTTAATAAAAGACAGAAAAGTTGAAAGAAACTAAAGGAATTGATGAACTTGAAATAAATATTTCTTCACCATAGATATATTATTTCCTGCAGGATTCTAAATATTCTAAAATGTTAAAAGGCTAGATTCACTGTGCTTTTCTAAGAAAATAAAAATATATTTCAATTATATATATCATCAATGACTTTCTGCTTTAAAAGATGAAAACACTAGCATCTTCATACTTCTACCCATTTCTTCACTCCCCCTCCCATAGTTCAAAATATTACCTTCTATTTTATAATCATAATTCTCATACATTTTAGCAGGCATGGCCAAGGCCCTGAAAAATCCTGTGTCTACACTTCTGCCAGTCTCAATTATTTTCTACATAGAAGAAGTTGCTCCTTAAAACTCTGTCTCCCGCTGTCAACTCACAACCAAAGCCTTTCATCGCAATCAACAGGTCTAGGCTTTCCTTCTTCCTCCATCCCTCTACTAAGGTCCAAGAGAAAGGTCAGTGGTAAATGGTCCTAGAGAATGAGTAACTCCAGAGTTTTACTTAGCTGGTGGGGACAGGGAAAGAAGCTATGAACACTCATACATTAATAAGTTTGACTCTCTATGACTTTTTGTACACTACAATTCTCTGGAATGACAGATGCGAACAGTAGAACTCAGAAAATACAACTGGCTTCTGAGAACTTAAAGAGAAAGTGGTGGCAGGAAGTCCAGAGAGAATAGGATCAAAAAGCAAGGAATGACGGGAAAGGCTATTTCCCGTTTCCGGTATTAGAGCCTGGCAGAGGTGTTGCACCCCTATCTCAGAGGAGTATAGCCAATCTCTGCTCATCTCCAGGCTTCCTACTCATTTAAACAGAAAGTTCAGTATTTAGAACTGAACATCTGGCTTGACAGCAGGGACCAGTGTTAATGGTAGCTCACAGGAATTGCTGTGTTTGCAGCTGTTTCTTCTGGATAAAATAATTGTTGTTTCAAATGGGAAATTATTATGTGGAATTGGAATCAAGCGAAAAAGTGGCATCTTACCATAGCTTAATTTAGCAGTATATAAATAGGTTTTGGGAAAGGAAGGTATAACATTAAAAAGCAAGATCATTATAAATGGTGGATAAGCACTTTTCTACAGTACCAGGGAAGTGTGACATGTGACAAGAGGCTTGGGTCACATGTCAAATAGATGACTTACACACATTTTCTAACCCTATTGCATAGAAAATACACACACTTGTGTATTTAATCTGCTTTGCCCCGACTACAAGCTCAGTTACTTATTGAAAGGCACAGGAAAGCTGGTTGGAACAGCTATGTGTATGATTTTAAGATGTTTCAAAGTTTCTTGTGCCAAGTGTTAAGCTGTAATTTGCCTTCAGAATTATCTATTAAAGAAAGAAATTCATAAATGAGTAATGCTTTTATTTATTTATTTGTTTATTTATTTATTGCCTGCATCTGCAAAGAGTAACTGAGAGAGGTCCGAGGGTGAGAAGGTAGCCTGTGGAACCTAAAAAGAACGGTCATTGAATGAAAGAAACAGAGCCTGGGAAAGAGATTTCGGAGCACGCTGCACGTCCCGATTTCCTCTTCCTATGCCGCTTAGCCATGGTGAAGACCCTATGCTGGCTATACATTGAAGATGTGTAGCTCCTATGTTGCAAGAACAGAACAGACAAGTTTAGGTTAGATAAATTTGGGGTGGCAAAAATTTCAGAACCTGGAGAACCCAGACATAGAGTCTGGATGTAATGCAAACTGTTTCCAGGCACTGTTGTGACTCTGCTGGTAGGGAGCAGCGACTCTCCCTAGAGTTTCTGGATCAGGGCCTCACTGGACCCAGAAAATTCTTGCACCCTGTGTCTCCACCTTGGTGCTTCCCAAGGAGGACCAGAAAGAAGTAACCAGAGGTCTTGCTCACTTGGATGTATCTTTGATTTATGCTGCTGGCACTTCATTTTGATTTTTGATAAAATTGATGATAGAACAAGTCACAGTTTTTCAATTTCCTTTTTTATCATTATCATTCTATTCCCAAACCTAGTCTTGGATTTGGCCCTGAGATAGCTAAAACTCCTTTCATATTTTTAGCTTGTGATCATTGTAGATCCAAACTAATACATACCTCTCATTTCATTTGTTAATAATCCGATTTTGCCCTGTTCTTTCCATATTGTTTGGGCTTCTTGATATTGCCTTTTCCTCCTCAGTGATGATTAATGGAATCCCACAGCTTGGCCTTAGAACTGGAGGCACTTATGTGTAATTGCTTTCTCTTTCAGTAGCTGATGGAAAAAGTAGATAGTATTTTGCATTATAAAACTGTTCATACAGAAGTTATTTGCATTAAAAAAAATCTCTTTCTTAAAGAGCCTGACAGTAAACATTGGAGGCTTGCAAGGCATAGGGTCTTTGTTGCAACTACTCACCTCTGACGTTATAGCATGAAAGCAGTCAAATGAATAGATGTAGCTGAGTTACAGTAAAACTTTATTCACAAAAACAGAAGCCTGACTAGGCAGTAGTTTGCTGAATTCATTAGCTGCCAACTTCAGTTAGAAACCTGGGCTTGAGATTGTTGCTATGGCCCGTGAAAGCAATCCTTAATCCTTAAAATGTTATAAACTGGTTGTCTTACTTAATGTGTTGCCCTAGTAACAAATACTTAAATTGACATCCTTGTTTTCCGGAAGATATAAATGCCTGTGAATTTTCCTTGTTGAACAGAGGAGGTTTATTGGCCTTCCCTTTTTTTCCCTCATGCACGAAGCAAAAGAGAATAGGTCACATGTTAGGGTCTTATGAAGCAAACAGTGCAGCAGAACTTTGAAAGCAAGCCGTTTTACTAGGAACAATATTTGCGAAAAGTAGGGAAAGATGCAGAACTGGACAGAGAGAGAAGCAGAACTATTATGCAGGTCCCAAAACTTCATCTGAACTGACATGGAACTCTGGGAGAGTAGCGCCCCTAGTGGCCAAGACATTATGCCCCTACCTCACTCAGTCACCAGAGGCAAGCTACCCCAGGAAGAGGGAGGCTTCAGGCAAAGCAGGTCTCTGGAAGAAGCTCCCAGCTAGAGGCTGCCTGCTGGCTGCACCGCCCACTGCTAGGCATCGAGTACTTTCTCGAAGGGCAGTCTGGAGAGAGAATCTTTATATCTACCACAGCTAGATTTTTCATTTCAGCAAAAAGTCTGGAAGAGTCTCCTGTAAGTTAACCTGTAATGTAGTAATAACAGCCATAGAGCCATCGAGCATGTTAACTTCATCCTTTTTATTCTATTTTAAACTTTTTATACGTAGGACTATCCCATTTCATGGAGGAAAGGAAAGACTGTGGATCACAAACATCATGATGAAGAAATATCTGGGCAACTTTTTTTCTGCTCTGTTTCCTCACTTGCCTTTCCTAACTAGTTATCATTCATCTCCTATTCTGCCTTCTTCTGTTCTACCCTCTTAGCTTCTTGTTTCTCCCCCACTCACTGACTCCTTAAATTCTACACAATGTTGTTCAATAACTTTACACATAAAGCAGGCCTTGTAATGAAGAAAAATTTCACAAACTACATTCAACGTTTCCTTGTTTTTGATCACTATGTATAATGCTTCCATGAATATTTATGTACAATTTTTGTGTGAACATATGTTTTCAATAATTGTGATTATTTATCTATGAATAGATGCTTGGTTTTATATAACTCCATGTTTAGTCCTTTGAGGAACTGCCAAAATGTTTGCTAAACTGACTGGCTGCACCATGTCACATTCCCACCAGCAATGCATAAGGGTTTCAATTCCCTCACCTTCATCAAAACTTGCTATTGTCCATCTTTTTAATTATAGTCACTCTAGTAGATGTGAAGTGTTATCTCACTGAGGTTTTGATTTGCATTTTTCCAATGACTAATGATGAGCATCATTTCATGCTTTGTTTCTTTTAGTATATCTTTTTAGGGTTTTTTTTTTTCATGGTTGCCTACTAAGATACTGATTATAGTAAACTCTAATTAGTATCTTAACTTACAGCAATCAAGGTTGGATCAATAGCCTTGATCAGTATGCCTCAGTGGGTTGGGTATCATTCTGCAAAATGAAAGGTCACCAGTTTGACTCCCAGCCAGGGCACATACCTAGGTTGTGGGATCAGTTCCTGGTCGGGGCGCATTAGAGAGGCAACTGATAGATGTTTCTCACATCAATGTTTCTCTCCCTCTCTTTCTCCCTCCCTTCCCTTCTCTCTAAAAATAAATAAATAAAATCTTAAAAAAAATAGTAATTTTGTCATTGCAAAACTTTTAAAGTAAATAATTAACCACCTACATCAAACATCTAGGAACATAAATCATAGAATAAACTTAAATATAATTAATAAAAATTGGATATGCTAGTGAGAAAAAAAGAAAAATCTATAAATCAAAAATATAGTTTTTTAAAAGTTATTAGTTTATATTTTTGGTCTTGAAAATGGTTCTTTATAAAGATTATTAAATAGGCATATTTTAGTCAAAGTAGCTCTTTCATAGACAAACCAGGTCACATCTATGGCCTTACATAGGCTATAAACTACTATAATTTCTCTCTTAATGTTCAATAGTCTCAACTTGGTATTTCTTATTTTATTCACAGATATATTATTTGAATAATCCACACAATAGCAATGTACCTGTATTTTCAGATATCTCTAGAGTAGAGGCATGTTAATAAGCATTTCTACAGCAGAATAAATTAAATTTTGTCAGGAAAGAAATACTGTTTGAAACAGAAAAACAGACATGTTTCTTACTACAACCAAGCTTTCTGGACTTTGGACTCTGTGAGAACTCACTGAACTTCTGGACAAGTAAATCACCAGAAAATTTAACAAGCTTGACTATAATCACACACCAGTTTAATTGGTGCCTCAAGGAAATTGTTGAAACCCGAAAACCATTTAGGACAATGGTGAGTTGTTTCTGCATTCTTGGGCACTGGAATTTGTACTTAAACCTGGATCCTCCCTTCTCTTTGTTCTGCATGTGGCTACTTTGGTGAACTTCTAAAATCATTTTGTTGCAGAGAAGTGCCTGGCATTGTTCTTATGGACACATTGAATTAAATGCAAATGTTTCTAATTAAGATATTAATTTTTTTTTTTTAGAAATCTAAATTGTATGTCTTTCTAGAGTGAGGCCACTATAGAGTTAGGAGGGTAAAATCTTTCTGCAGATTCTAAAATAATTGTTTTTGAGAGATGAAAGTGCCTTTTTATTCAGTTATTTCCTCACAAGAAATCATGAGACTGGTATCATGCCAGAGGGGACATATATGTCTAATTTCTTCCTTTCTGTATGCTGAAAGAAAGATTATGAAGTGAAACTGCACTGGATTGTTGCAGCCTACCATGTACTGAATAGTTAATGTCTCATTGTGATACCACTTATAACTGAATGAGTCAGAGGTTAGGAAGTATACTATCAACTATTGGGTGGGCCAAAAAGTCCATTAACGTTTCTTCTGTACAATGGCTCTGGGAGTGTTTAGTTGTCTTTAGCTTCATTTGAAACAATTTTGTTAGACTGTATTGTGACAGCTATCACATCAGCATGCATTAAAAAAATTTAACAAAATTGGCGAATTTTTGTGCAGCCATTTAATATTGAAGATGGGAGATAATAAGCAACATTTTCAGCATATTATGCTTCATTATTTCAAGAAAGGTAAGAACGCAACTGAGACACAAAAAATGATTTGTGCAGTATATGGAGAAGGTGCTGTGACTGATCAAATGTGTCAAAAGTGGTTTGTGAAGTTTCTTGTACTATTGACATTTTGGGAAAATAATTCTTTGCTGTGGGGCTGTCTTATGCATAGGATGATGTTTAGCAGCACCTCTGGCCTCTGCCCACTATCAGCCAATAGCAGGAGGCAGCCAACATACTCGAAATACCCAAATCAATAAAGTTATTTGTGAAAATGAAACATGCAGCTTTTATTTACAGAAAAAACATAATGGACTGTTTGGCCAACCCAATACTTGTTACTTTGCATAGGTGAAAGTGGCCAAAGGATCTCTGAGGATGAAGGTGGGGAATTCTCTCCTGAAGAAAATGGTAGCCCCGCCATCAGTTTCTTGGAGAAAGAATAAAGGCGGTTTTGGATTAGACGAATAGATGACTTCATCTTTTCTCTCAATTGGTGGCGGTGGTACCAGGCTCCAGTTAAGGAGGACATGATAGAGATACATAACTATGGACAATAAGATGACATTGGCTGTTCGTGACATACTAAGCGCTGAAGAGGGAGATGAATGCCGAGGATCTGTAGTGCAAGGCAATGGCTACTTGACTCTAGGACCAATGTCTAAATTTCCATTTTATATATTTTTTGTATGTTCCAATTTTCCTTTAATATTTTTAAGCCTTCAGTAAAATTCTCAGTGCTACTATCCCATGTTGTGGGGAACTAGGAATGGTCCTGTGTTTACTTACAGCTGAAACAGAGTAGTGTAGGAATATGCATTTTGCCCTGTTCTGCCCTCTCCCCGGAAGTCAGCTTGGTGGTAGTTCTCAGAAAATCGAATGGGCATCCTGGCTGAGCAGAGTGTGTTTGTCACATGGCAGGCAATACGCGGAGTGCAGGTGAACACTACTGCCGATGTGAGATGGCTTCCTGACCAATATGCGAAGGGAGGAAACTGTTTAGGGATAGGACATATTCCGATATCATATAGATGGGACTGACTATCTAGCCAGTAGATATCTTATAGTATGTCAGTCACATAGAAAGAATCATTCATGCCAGTTAGGCTATCTTGGCAATTAAATTGTACCAGCTTGTAATACATTATAACTACCACAGAAAATTCAATTGAAGAAATAAATTATCCATGGTTAAATAGTTAATTATAAAATAGTGAGATTATTACCATCCAAAAAATGTCTAATATTGAGCAGAATGTGATAAAAACATAAAGCTGAGTTTATACCAAATGAGAACCAGATTTTAAATGAGCACAGCCTGCTTCCCATGTGATTTCCCCCTACGGTCTCACTGACAAGATGAAATGGACACGCTGACCATCAAGACATGGAAAAAAATTATATGTTAAAAACAGGTATCGTTTGGCCTCTCTTTGTTTATGGGGCAAAAGTAAAAATTTTTCCTGTTTCTTGGAGAAATTCTAGAGCTTTCAAGATTGTTAATAACCCCATATTTTCTATGATTTTTCTTTTGTCATGTCATGATTCTAATCATGCTGCCTAGTAGCCTTAAACACATGCCGAGGGGGTTATTTGCTTAGTGCAACAGCACAATGGGAAACAGGCTGATTTGCACAGTGCTATAGTTCTTCAAGGGAACGAATATTTTTTAAAAATCTAATTGAAGATGGGCACCTAAAAGGGCAGTGCACATATGAAAAATACTTTTTTTCAGCATCGATTTTGTCACAAATATGTTGCAGTTCAGTTATTCTGTGTATATATAAAATATCTGGAAAATTTGACAATTAAAGATTTTATTTTGACTTGTGAAAATGACAGTTTGGACAGAGTTGTAAATTTTACATTCATCACAACAAATTATATGTACTCTTACACTTAATGAGCTGGAAGAAGGATTGGCAAAATATGGCCTGAGGGTCATATTTACCACACCCATTTTTTACATGTTGTTTACATGATGGGTGGTAGTCAGACTACCAAGTCTGAGGGCGCGCTTGCCGAGACTGCTATCACTCTGACACCACAAGCAAGCTTGGGAGATTACCAAAGCTACCCTCGGGCGTCGTAATTCACTAGTAGGATTCAAAGAACTCAATGAAAGTTCTTATACTTACAATTATGATTTATTGCAGGGAAGTGATACAAATTAAAATCAGCCACAGGAAGAGGAACATTGGACGCAGCTTTGGAGGGTTGCTAATACAAAGCTTTCGTTGCCCTCTCCCAATGAGTAATGACCCACTATCTTCTCAGCACTGATGTTTGAGAATATGCATGGATTGGCATTCATCATTTTATTGGAGCTTTAGTCTATATGCATAATTGTTTGGTTGACTGATTGATTACCCAAATGGTGGAACTGGTCTCCAGGTCAACTGATACCATATGACTCAAAGCCCCCACCCTAAATCACATGATTGTTCTTTGTGGTGTGGCCAGCTAGAATCCTAAACAGAGACACTCCTATTAGTTACAACATAGATCATCTTCCAGAAACATTTCTGTACTTGTTGATCAAAAGTAAATTAATTAAACACAACATATAATTAATGCCAATATCAATGTTTAGTCTTAAGACATTCATGGGCAAA
Organism: Mormoops blainvillei; assembly: GCA_004026545.1. NCBI lineage: Eukaryota > Metazoa > Chordata > Mammalia > Chiroptera > Mormoopidae > Mormoops > Mormoops blainvillei. The sequence continues at coordinate 9,716 of PVJD01014646.1, forward strand.
TCATACCAGTGAGAGGGATGGTGTGTGGGAAGTCTCCTGGCCAGGGCTGGATTTAAACCTCTGAGCATTGTTTTGTCTTGTTTTGCACTGAGCAGGGTGATTAAATTTTGAGAAAGATCCAGTAACAAGGGCTTTATCATCCTATCAGTAAACTTTTACCAAGGGCCTCCTCCATTCAGCGAGATAACTTCCAAGAACACAATTCTCCAATCTTTCAAGTATCTGTTTCAGATCATGTGGGAGAAAAAATTGGTGATTTACGAGCAAAAGCAAAGAAGTATTTGATTCAATGAAGTTTTTTTCTAGATCCCTAAAGTCAGTTTTTTCAATTCTAAGCCCTGTGAAGATTTGGTCTTATTTATACATATTACTAAAGTCAAAACTAAGCTGTATTCTTTCTTCTGAACTTATTATTTAAGTTGTTAAAGTAACAGATGATCATTAAATAAATGGAAAGTAAAGTAGAAAAGGAAAACAAATAGTCTATTATTTCATCTATTTCTAATTTTATTTTTTAAAAATGAAATTGTACCTTTACTCTTTATATTCTATATTTCTTTCTTTTTCCCAGTTGTTGTTATACTTATTCTTACAAATTATTACGCATTTTTTAAAACATTATTTTAATGGTTATATAATAATCCTTGCATGGATTTAGAATTGTTGATTTAACCATTTTACTTTAGTTTTCTATATTTTTCCTCAAATGATGTTTTTGTTTCTTTGTTTGGAGGAGTAATATACCAGAATGTCATTCCAAAATTGTTTTTTTTTTAATTTAGGAAAGCCGATAGGGTAATCCGGAACCTTTCTTCTAACAGATGTCACTTGCTTAGATAGTAAAACACATGTATTTACATCAGTTAAATTTCATAATCAAATCAAATGTTCCTTATTTATAATTTTCTTTACCTTGGCAAATACTACAGCATATTTAATACTATGTCTCATTTGCATATTTAATCCATTGAGTTTTCAAAAACTTTGCGCATGAGGAAGAACAAAAATCAGTGTTGTCTAGTAAATATCAGTGAAATTTCTCTTGGTCAGCCTGGTTTGGCCTGAAATGGGCAGTCACGGGGTTAGAGGGTTAGAGGATGCCTTTTCGCATTGTGCCACCCAGAAGGCAAGCAGTGCAGTATTAGTCTCAGCTCTGCCTCCTGGCGGGTGGCCTGGATGCCTCCAGCCTCTCCTCTTGATGTTACTGCTTTTCTCTGCAGGATATTTTAGCTGGCCTCCCTCTTCTTCCGCCTGGAAGTGCATGACGTTGCCCCCTGTTGCCCAGCCTGACCCCTCTCTCCACTCTGAATATTGGCAAGTGTTTCACTTGTGAAGTGAGGTATTTTTTTTCTTCACGCAAGGCAGAGCTGTCTGTTGTCAATTCCTTGCTGTGCTTCTTGCGGTAATAGTTCTTTATTTAGCTTCCTCTCTATTACAGCTTTCTTCTCCCTGGGAATTTGGCGTGAGTTTCTGAGGGCTGGACCAGAAGGCAATCAAGGGATGCATCTCACAATGCATCCAGAATTGTTCCTCCTCTCTGACCTCAGCCTCTGTCCACAGAACAAGCTTGGGCTCTTCTACTTCCTCCTCTGGGACTGAACTCTTTCCCATCACTCATATTGCCTGTGAGAATATAAAAGAAGAGTTTCTCTTCCCCATTGACTTCAGGGCCTCAGGCTTAGAGGCTGGCTGTCAACATCTCCCACTGTCTCTCTCGTGATGCTCCTTGGTCCTCTTGAAGTTGTTCTCTGGTGAGCCTGTCTACAGACTACCGTGGCATGGTTAGACCTGTCTGAGTTCTCAACTTCTCAACTTGAGCTAATGCTCTGGAGCCCTGACTCTACTGATTAAGAAACTATTTTACTTGATTATTTTTGTGTTAACATTAATTTTTAAAATCTCACATTGCTAAATTTCCATTATTTTATAAATCCACTTGTGTACCAAACTACAGTTTAACCAGGAAACTGGTCTAATACCCTCATGAAAATGTGATTAATTTCTTTAGAACTTTGCCTGACAAAGTAGATGTTTTCTGTTTTTATTTTATCACTGATCTTCCTTCGCCCTTTTTGGTGAAAAGTGGGTGACAAAGCAGGCAATGGAAAGGCAGATGATATTTTTAAATTTTTTAATAGAGAAATTTCATTGTTTTTAAAAAATCTTCTTAGAAACTTTTACTACTGCTTTAATGTACCAAGATCAAATATAGCATTATATGGCAAAAATTCAGAACATATGGTAAAAACTACTATTAACAAAGCAAGCAACAAAATGAGGTTAGAAAAGCCATTAAGTGAGTGCAAACCTGATGTGAAAGAAATTTCTTTGGTTTTATGTCCATTCTTCTCTCCATCTATCATTCTGTCCATTTGTAAATTCATCCATTATCCATCCATCCATGATCTATCCATCCATGCAATCATTTAGTTTCTGCCTCTGCCACATCTTGTGCTGAGCATCAGGCATGTGAAAATGATCAAGGTGTGCCCCTGAGGAATATATAATCTAGAGGGGGACAGAGATATGCCAAGAGGTATGATAGATGTCATTGATACCCCAGGTGACATTCCTTTGGCCACTTCTGACTTGATGTGGTAGAGAGTAACCACGTACATTGATGGCTTCTCACTAGTGGGGTCCATTGAATTTCTCAGCTTTACTGCCTCAGGAATTTTCCTGAAGCTATTCTACTGACTCTGTGTGTGTGTGTGAGTAATTAACACTCCAGGGAAAATTCCAATGGGGCGGGTATAGGAGTTGGTAGGTAAATGCCTCTGGTTCTTATCCTTCAAAGGACAATTATAAGGCATGTTTTACATAGTTCCTCAGAGATCCCCACTGGGATTTGAGCTCCAATTACCCACAATTGTCAAATGCTTAATAATTCCTCTTTATTGGCTTTCCCTATTTACTTGTCTTGTTTTTCCCTCTTCCTTACTCTGGCTTCCTGGGAAACACCATCCAAATACACTACTTGTATCCAAGTTCCCTGTCACTTTCACTCAAGGTCCTGCTTTTGGCAGAACCCAATTTTTGTATTACCAATATATAATAATAATTTCTATAGATAATAAAGATATAAGCAGAGTTCTCTTATTCTACAAAGGATGGAGCAACTAATTTCTTGGGTAGGAATTTCCAGGAAAGACTATAGGTAAAGACCATAGGAGCCAAAGAAAGGGAGAAAATTTAAATTCGTAATTAAAAAATACGGTTCTCTAATTTCTTTATTTTTATTTATTTGTATTTTTATAATCCTCACTTGAGGATATATATTTATTGACTCTAGAGACAGAAGAAAGGGGAGGAGAGAGAAAGAGAGAAAAGAGAAGAGAGAGAGAGAGATGAGAGAAACATCCATTAGTTACCTCCTGCACGTGTCCGAGGATGACACTCCAACCAACTGAGCCACACAGACCAGGGGTCCAGTTTCTCTGACTAGAGTTCAATTGGGATATGTAGTCCTGGGATGATATAATGAAGGCTAATTTGTATATCTCCTGTTATTTGAATGAGTTATATACGCCTGAGCCCTTATGGGATTTTGGGAGGAGTCAATGATGAAATAACTTGGAGCTAATGCCCAGTCCTTGGACTAAGCAACTTGGAGAACAAATGTGACCAGGTCTACGTTTTGACTTTTGAAACTGTTCCCTGGACCAGGCAGGAAGCTTTGAGGTAGGAGAATGTTAAGACACTCAGGTTTGGTCCAGGGATAATGGTTGTGGTGAGGGATAATAAGACGGTTTGCTTGCAACACTCATGATGGCTTTCTACTGTCTTGTAACTGAGCTCCCAGGGCAATGTGTGACAGGTTCCATGAAAGAGGACCTGTGAAAATATAAAGACTGTGTCAAAAGGAAAAGTTGTGATTCATTAAAACACTGTGAAAAATTAAAATCATGAGAACTTCTCTATGGAAACCCATTCACCAGAACACAGTGCTTTGGCTAAGACCTCTGGAGGGTATGAGGTTTGAGCAGGTCCAACTGGTGTTAACAGGATGAACAATGCCCTCCCTTAGGGCCAGAGCCTAAACTTATACCAAAAGGCAGGCAGAACCATCAAAGTTCCTGAGGTGACAAATGGAGGTAAACCAACTGTGGCAGCTGTCCCACAGACTGGTTAGATGAAAGGTATTGTGCAGTACAGATGGGTGAGATGCCTGGCTCTCCGATCCAGCCACTATGGATACAGTTATCCACATCCCTGTCACTATTTCTCCCGTCTTCTGGTTCAGACATTGGATTATAATGGCATACTTAACCAACAAGATTATGGCACTTGTCTAAAAAATCCTGGCAACATGACATTCTCTCCTTGGGCAATGTGATAAAGCTTAATGTAGAATGCAACAACAAATGGTACAAAATCCCAGATATGAGGCACCTATTGCTCATAATAATTCTTAAAATAATTTTCAGGTCCACTTTGCCTCTCTGAGTTCCCCTTTTCTCAATTGCAAAATGAAGATAATAATAGTTATCTTCCAAAGGCATGTCATATATGAGAAAACGTCTGCTGAACCTCCAGCATCTCAGTACTTGACACACGTCAGACACTCAGGCATTTTAGCTGTCTCTCCTCCTACCTTCTGTAAAGTGAGGAAGAGAATAGTCATTTTAAATAAATCTGATTTCTTTTTTAAAAATCTTCAGCATGAAAGTAAACAGGGAACATCTGAAAGTAACTTTTCTTTTTTAAAAGATCTCATAATCAGGTTTGGGATATTTCTTTTGAGAGATAAGAAAATAGGTTAGATTGCTGTGTTTATTTCCTCTCTTACTCTCTTAAGAGTGCCCTGAAGATTTATGCATAATTTGCAACTTAAGAACTGTAAACTGTCCTTACTTTGAAGACTTTTGTGCAAGTTGCATAGACAAAGGTAATATCAAGTGTGATTATATAATTTATTGTTCATGAACCAAATAAAATCAGTTTTCTGAAATTGTACCTAAAAAATGATATAGTCTGCCTTTTTTTCCTTACACAAAGTATCAGAGTAGTTAAAGGACTGTAATACTTATTTTATTACATTTGTATATTACTATATATCACTATATTCAGATTTTATTATTACTATTTACTTTATGTATCACAGTCTACATTATATGTACATATAATATAGTGTATGTTATATACTATATAATTTATATATTATATTACTATTTTATTTTTTCTTGTTTTAAAGTTATTTTTTTATTTATTGATTTTAGAGAGAGGAGGGGAGAAAGAGAGATAAACATCAGTGTGAGAGAGAAACACTGATTGGTTGCCTTCCATACACTCCCCAACCTGGGATTGACCCCACAACCTAGGTATGTGCTCAGACAGGGGCTCGAGCCTGCAACCTTTTCATGTGTGGGAAGATGATACAACCAACTGAGCCACTTGCCCAGGGCCTGTTTCTTATTTTTTTAAGGAGTTTAAGTGTGATCACTGATAAATGCCTCCTTAATATTTGGGTACACACATATATGTGTATGTGTACATAATGTACTATATGTATAATAATATATTTCTGTCTTGAAAAATAAGGATAATTTCACCATAATGTTCTTAAGCAGACTCTTCTAGGAAATAAGATGAGCTCTATCGTTCTTGTATCTCACTGGTCTATATTATTTGAAATTCTTTCATGGCCTTTCTATAAAGTCAACATTTAGAATTCAGAATTTCAGTCCAAAAGGTTTTATCATAGCAGATGCACAATTCTGTTTGTATTGACTAATAAATTAGTTGCTCTTAATCTTATATTAGGCCTTACTCTGACCAAAGATGTTATATGGCAATCCCTTTTATAAACAAAGAAACCTTAATGGTAAACACAATTATTTCTTGAGGAACTTCTTTGAGTAGAATGCTGTGCTAAGCTCTTTAAATAATATAAAGATAAAATTTCTCCCTGCCTTCAGCAGAGAGACAGATTCATTCATTAACTCCAAATATTATGAACTACCATATATGCTGACCATGTTCTAATAAATGTATACCCATAAGATATGGTATATAGTGAATTCTATAACAAAGATTCAGATAGTTTTAGATACTATGGGAAAGGAGAGACAAATCTGGGTTAGGGATAGCCAGTACAGATTTATTCAGCATGTTATTTGAAATTGACCATGAAGGACTGATTGAACTTTGATGTCGAAATTGAAAGGGAGAATGGCATTCTTGGTAGAAGACTTTATGTGCATGTATATAATCTTAGATAAACTGAGACTCAAAATATACATTTATTTGTGTTTTGTTTATTGTGTTCTTGTGCTACAGAATACTTTTTAAAAATCCTCATCTGAGAATATGTTTATTGATTTTAGAGAGGAAGGGAGAGAAAGAGATAGAGAAATATCAAAACATCGATATGAGAGAAAATCATTGGTCAGTTGCTTTCCACATACGTCCTGACCAACTAGGGACCAAACCCACAACCTAGGCTCGTGCCCTGACTAGGAGTCAAATCCTCCAACCATCTGAGACACCTGGCCAGGGCCTGCACTACAGAATACTTTTATCTAATGAATCATAAAAGAATACCGCTATGATGTAATTATCTGAAGGATACTCAGACCATTCGGCCTTTTGTATAGTATGTAATAGATACAGCTGATTGGGCTGGAGTTGCCTTAAGTGGTGAGCTTGGAAGGCAGTGAGCTGGATAATGGGTGGTCATGTGACTATGTTATAGTCCTGAAGGCCAGCATGAGTCTCATTAGCCGAAAATATTGGTGTTAGTAGAGCCTGGTTCCTTTTTGGAGGCTCTAGGGGAGAATCATTTTCTTGCTTATTTAGGTTGCTAGCAGAATTCAGTTCCTCATGGTTATAGAACTGATGTCTCCATTTTCTTGCTGACTGTCAGCTAGGGGCTGTTCCCAGCTTCTAGAAACCACTTACATATCTTGGCTCATGAACCCCTTCCTCCATCTTAAAAGCCAACATCTCATCTGCCTTCCACTCTCAAGGACTTATCTGATTCTATTGGGCCTACCTGGATAATCCAGGCTGATCTCCCCCTCTGAAAGTCCTCAAACTTAATCACATCTGCAAAATCCCTTTTGTAGTGTAAAGTAACATATTTAAAGGTTCCCCAGGATTACAGTGTGGACATATTGGGGAGGGGCTGTTATTTGGCCCACCACATAGTGCCTTCATCTCCTCCGATACCTCCTAGAAGTGTAGCAAGTGGCAGAACAGAGAGCCATATATGTTCCTGTTAGGGTGTCTGTGGGCATCAGTAACAGCAGTCACAGCAGCAAACCTGGAGACTGGGTCTGCTGAGAGAGAGATGATAGATTTCAATTCTAAGTCATTAGTGAATCCAGAGTCTAATGAACCTTTTGAGGTAAGAATTGTAAATTTCTAACTAGCCATTTTCTCAACATCTACTAGCTATATGCTAGTCAGTATAGAAAACATGAAGTTCAGACTATAGCCCCTGCCCAATGGATTCACAAATAGAATTTGTCAAACTGCGAGAGAACCAGCATAATAACAGGGTGAGGCATGCCCTGAGAAAAAAAAGAAACAAAAACAAAAAAACAAAATAGAGTTAAGCAGGGGTGAGTCACTGTCACAGATGAAAAATAATGTTAGAGCTGTCCAGAGAACCTGATGTATCATTTAGTCTGGTCCTAGACCTTTTAGGAAGTTTCTTGGGAATGGAACCTACCCTTGTATCTAGTTCCCTGCTTTATCCCCCACATGTAAAATATTGTTTACTGCCTAGTGGGTGTTCAGTAAATAGTTGTGGACTCACTAAGTATGTGGAAACTTAGGTCAGAAAGGTGAATTGGTATGATTAAGGCCACATAGTTGGTTTAAGGTAAAGTTGGATCTAGAAACTAATTTTGATTTTTCATTCTTTGTTCTATCAAATTTAGGAGGCAGCTTCTGGAAAATGAACTGCTTCAACAAATGAAGTCTCCTGTGTGCTGACTTTCTTTCTACCTTGCACATAGCATCTCTTCTTCCTCTATAAAGTATTGCTAACAAAATCTGTCAAACTAATGCCTGAACTGTGAGTCAAGAGACGAGTTCTGTTCTCAGTTCTTCCATTCACTTTCTTCATGACTGAGACAAATTATCTGATCTGTCCAAATTCAGTTCTTTATTTGTTATGAGAAAGTCTAACGTTCCTTTCAGGTCTTATGTCTTGTCATTCTACATTTCATGAAAGTTAATGAATTAATAAGCTTACCCATAGACTGTATGTCTGAATGTCTTTATATCAGTGTTCTTAAAGTGTGATCAGAACATCACCTCTATCAGAATCAGCTGTGGTAATTTTGCAATTGTTAAAAAAATAAATTTGATTAATAATTGTTGGTTTGGAGGGATTTCCATTAGGCCACACTTTCCAACCCTTTTCACCTCTATAGCCATGGTGCCCCTAAAAAGTAATTATATTTATGTGGTCTACTGAGGTAAGAAACTTTAGACTGTCTCTTTGCCAATGCACATGTCACAGAAAACCCTGCCATACGTATCGTTAAGGGAGAAAAACAAGTCACAGGAAATTACATACATGATCCCATTTTTTCAAGACAATGCCAAAACTCTGTACAAGCATATAACTATGCCTGCATGAATATCTATTTCATATTGCATATGTTTATGAGAGTGTTACATTATGTGAGTGTAGATATACAATATTATAAGAATATTGGACGGAACATACCAGGTTGTTAATATAGGGGAAAAGAGAAGCATAAAAAAATTGTTTTGATTTAATCTTCATTTTTTTAAAAAAGTGAAAACACCACATATATGCTATGAATCTATGTGTGCATTTATGTAAAAGAATGTATTTGTATATCAAGATATTTAAAAATAAAATTAAAAAATGCAGACTCAGGGTCTCTACCTTAGATCCCTTAAAGCAGTATCTCAGGGTAGGAGATGTGAAGAGGTAGGTACCTGCATCATTAGCAAGTATTTCAAGCGATTCTGGAACAATGAAGTCTGTAAACTTTTGCATTAGGTGCTAATGTCACTAGCTGTAAACACAGCATATTTGGAAATTTCCATCCTGCAGTGCAGGCTCAGCTGATTCTCATTGTCTTGGAACATAGTAGATGCATGATAAATAGCTGCTGATTATTTGGGTCATTTGAAGGACAGGTGGACAGTGTGAAGACCACAGTGGTGAAAGAAGAAGATCAGCTGGGTGAGATCATGCCCAGGAGAGATGAGGGAAAGCACCTGAGAACAATGGGCTGGGCCCCCTTGTCATTTTCAGACATTAAACACTTACTGTTTGTTAGACACTAAATACATGAGGGCATTTTTCTATGTCTCATTTCATTTACTTCTTAAATAACCCTTTACAGACCTATAGAGGTGGAGTAGCACATGTAGTATCATAATTGGGATTCGAACAAATACTTGGGTTTTAAAAGCTAAAGAATCAACCAGACACTGCTGCTGACAATTGGATGGTGAGCACAACAGATTGTTTGCTCTTTTTCTTATCTAGAATATTGCAGCTCTGCCACGATCACCCCTATTGTCACTTATTCGTTGACATTCCTAGTCCGCTGCGTCGAAGCAGCTATTCATATACCCCAACCTGGATCCCGCCAAAGCCAGATCACAGCAAAATGTGATTTCTGTCCATCATCTCCAGCTAGTGTTTTCACAGCAGGGGCAAAGTATTAATCAGCTGACTTTGCATAGAATAGTGCATGCTTCCAAAAGGCCGAGGCAACTTCCAATTCTTAGGTATCTACCAAGATAATTCTGGCTCTTTGTAGTTTCATTTGCTAAGTGCTTCTCTAATAGTGCAGAAGGAAGATGTAAGCAGGAAAGGAGATGTCCTCAGTTCAGGGGTGAGGTAACGAACCACTCAAATATATTCCTTACAAATACCCAATTTTCAGTAACCTCATCCCTGGTGTTGGAGAGTGAATAGGCAAAAATCAGAGGTGTATATTTTGCGCCCAAATGTTTGAAACTAAACAAAAACGGCATCTTTTTGTTGTCCACTAATACCAACTTGATCTCTCGACTTGTGTCCCCTCGTGCCCCAAATCATTTCCGGAGAAGTAGCCATTTTGCAGATTCCACAGGATGGGAGCAGGGGCTGGACCCTGGTACTAAGTCGTATCTGTTTTCCAAACCTTGGCGGAGCCAATACGGATCGGTAGCGCGGAGGCTGATCTCCGTGATTTGGTAGTAGCCTAGAGTCGGAGGGACCGGAAGACTGGAGGCTAGGATTCACAGGTGGGGTCTAGGTGTGCAAAATCCATTAACTAGGTTTGGGCCCCTCGGGACCTTGTCTTTGGCGACTGTTGCAGAGGTTCTCCGTTCCCCACACCGGAAGCGTGGTTAAATAGCCACTCCCTCCCCAAGTGGGTAGTCTGAGTCCCGGGCTGCCTTCCGAGTTGCGGCAGTAGTAGGGGGTGGGCATTCTTTTTGCCCACAAAATACCACCTCTTCCCCAAATCACGGTCGGCCACAAAGGCCGATTTTAAATTGATGACAATTCAATCGGGCCACCTAAAAGCGTTGCTGGTCAAGATGAGACGTGTAATCTCAGTTGGGCCCAAAGATCGTAGGACAAACGAAGCCGCTCTCCACTCCCGGCTTCCTCCGCCCTCAGTCCCTATTCAGTCATAGCCAAAGCCCGGAGCGCGGGATTCAGTTCCAGAGGAACCGGACGGCGAATGGGAGCCTCGCCGCCAGCCTGGAGCTGGGCGCACCGGGCATGCTCAGTGGCGCGGCCGGCTGGGTGGCCCGGCAAGCTGTACCCGGATCTGTTCGGCGGCGGCAGCGGCGGCGACGTGAGCGCGCAGGGGGGCGGCGGCCTTGCCTCGTCTTCCTCTCTGCGCTTGGGTCCGGTGGGTAACGCCGAGCGCGAGAGAGATGTCGGATTTCGACAGTAACCCGTTTGCCGACCCGGATCTCAACAACCCCTTCAAGGTGAGCGTTGTCCCCAGCATCTCCCGCCGCCTCAACGCGCCGTTGTTTGTGGAAACAGACAAGTTCCTTCGCGCCCACTGCGCCTGTCCCTCTGCACCTCGCAGCCGCCTAGGCTTGGGGCTCGGGGCCGCCGCAGAGGTTTTGGTGATAGCATCCGGGCCCCCTCGTTTGGGGGGTCTGAGCGGAACCTTCTCAGCTTCGCGTCCGGCCGCCCCTCCCCACGTCCGCGGCAGAGGAGCGTCATGCCCTCTCCCAGGAGTGGGCCCGCGCGCCAGGAGGTTTCCTGGCCCGCCTCTCGGGAGCGGCTGAGTGAGAGCCCTGGGCAGGTGGAGTTGTCACCTGCCAGGCAAGTGTGGCTGGCCCGTCCGGGACCGGGAGGCGGAGAGGGGGCTCGCCCTCCGGTGGGGTTGTCATGGAGACTCGAGGTGGCGGCGAAGTGCTGCGTGGGGTGATGGCAGAGGTGTGGAGGAGAGGTGAGGGCACCGAGTATGCTGTAATTAATTTAAAAAAAAAAAAGGAAAAGGTTGTGTTTTTAATTTTTAAACTAGTGTTGCGCCCAGAGACCACCAGCGGCGCTGCCACCCGCCCTCCCCCTACATTTAGGCTGAGGTTGAGGGTCTGATATCCAAGTTAAAAATAAACACGCCTGGAAAAGAATAGTGCACGTGGACGATCATCTTCCTACCTAACTGCTCTTAGGAAGGTAAACGATGGGATATTTTCCAAGCTTCTGGTGCGTCACCGGCTCTCTGGGCTTTGTGAGGATACCATTTCTCACATGAGCGTCTTTCCTTCTTGGAGTCTTACCAGCCACGGCCTGGGAAGGGCTTGCTTCAGACAGGAGCAAAGGAAGGAGAGTAAGAAGTTCCTCATCTGCGCTTAACCTAATGCAATATCTAAATAAATATCCCTATAAAATGCACCAGGTTACTTAATGAACTCAGTTGCTTAGCATGGGAAAGTAATTTCCAAATGTTGGTTGAAGTTTCTTAATTTCGCCTGGATATATGCAGTAGTAATCTTATTTTGCAGTCACACAAAATGAAATAGTAACTTTAATTCGTGGTCACATAAGTGTCACTTCTGGCTTGTTGAGTTTACATCTCTTTTTTACTCCTGGTTTTCTCTTGTTAGGTATCCTGGAAGAGGAAAAATATCCCCAAATGTGATTATTGGCCTGATAATTTGATGGAGGATTATGTTAATTAGATGATCCTGGTTATAACTGACAGCCTGATTCTGTATCAATGTAGAACAGACCCAGTCACTATTCCTTTGCCACTAATATCACTTAAGAAAATTCTCTACAGCTGGCCTGGAACTTTCAGGTTTTTACAGGTGATATGGTTGCACTTCAAGGAGATTCCCCCCACTCCCGCCCAGAATTTCAATATTTAGTGTTACATCATTCCATTTTGTAGAAAATTGGATTCTTGAATCATAAGACATTCTAAAGAGATACTTCATAATTTGCCAAATGAGTTTTATTTTAAAATATTTTAAAGGTATAACATTAAGACCTGTTAGCTTTTCCTAATTCAGATAATTCATTGATGCTGTTTATTCAGCATATGACCGTATGGCTCTCTATTTTCTATTTGTTCATTCCATTTCATAGCCCATTTTACATAGCTGGTTCTTGTGTTAGTGCTTAACATTGTCTTCTTCTTAGCGCTGACTGCTCTTTTGTGACATCTAATGTTGCCATCTTTTTCTTCTGCCACACACAAAGTTGCTATAGTAATTCTAACCCCCCAAATAGTTTTAAAATACCCATCCATTGTGGCATAAAATTATAAACTTTTTTGTCCTTTATAATGGCTGCATTCAGAGGTTAATTTTTATCCAAGTTCATAAAATATTTCAAGGGCTGCATAATTTAGACCTAAAGAAGACTTGGTAGTACATGTGTTACTGTGTATGGTCTTTCCCTGTTTTTGGTGACAGTCACAGCACAGTGTATCTGACCCTGTACCTTTCTGTTTGTGTCCAGCTGCCCTTCCTCATCTCAAAGTAAAGCTTTACATTTATAGCACATTCTTTCTACTTTTGCCTTCATCCTGTGCCTTTTCTACTTAAATGTAAAAAGTTCCTAGAGTCATCTTTGTATTACCTTATGATCATCTTTCTTTTCAAATATGTTCTTACTTTCAATATTATAAAATGAAGTTCATATTTTCAAAATATATGATGTTTCACATTTGGCAACCACCTATTTCTTCTTGATTAAAAGCTACGTGATTTCCATTGCTTTTTCAGTTTTTTAAACATTTCTTTTCCTTCGCTTTTATGTTAGGAACACTTTTGTCAGCATCTTCACTTGAGCCATGTCCTGAAAATAATTTCCAAGGATTATGTCTTTAGATAATGTGACTACAGTGGTTTACTTGATTTTATTAGCTTTTGTAAAGTTATTTGCTGGATTCAATTCATTTTTTAAGTGCCTGCTTCATTCTAGTGGTTGTGGTAGGTTCAGGTAATGAACTTATGGCATTTGAATAGTTTTCATTGTGCTTCAAGAAACTTGGAATAACTGGAAATGTGTAGTAATCTGCAAGAAAATAGATTATTAATTATACGGCCATTTCTGATAATCAAATCTTGAGTTGTAATAATGTTCCTTTAAAGCTAGAGAGGAAAAACATTTTCTGTATGGTCACTGCATTTATTGAATAATTGCTGTATATCCCTTGTTCTTTTTAGTTATTCATCCTTCCATTCAAAACATATTGAAGAAGTATCTCTGTTTTTAAGGATATTAGCCTAACATGGAGACAAGCATACTTGGAAAGTGAAATAAGAGAGCTCAGTAACCAGCAGAGAGATCAGTAATATAGGCTCTTAAAAGACAATGCTAGAGTGTTTAAGTAAGTGCCAAAGGAGTTCAACTTGTTCCGAGAAGGGAACAATAAGTGATCAGAAAAATCTTCATACCTCTTAATACTTCAGTGTATTAATATGCTAATTGATTGTGTTAGAAAATTGATTTTGGAAATAACATTTAGTGTGATTTTTAAAATAGAATCCAAATTTCAGAGTTGGAAGAGGAAAATCTTATGATACATTTGGCCATATCTCATTCTATGGTTGAAAAAAGGCTCAGAGATACGATATTTTATGTTTAGCAACCATCCTGATTTTTTTTTTTTAGGTGAGTCCTTTTTTTTTTTTTTTAAAGACTATTTTTAGAGGGAAGGGAGGGAGAAAGAGAGGGAGAGAAACATCAGTGTGTGGCTGCCTCCAGTGTGTCCCCCACTGGGGACCTGTCCTGCAACCCAGGCATGTGCCCTGACTGGGGAATTGAACTGGGAAATTGAACTGGCAACACTTTGGTTCTCAGGTGGATGCTCAATCCACTGGGCTACACCAGCCAGGGCCTGATTTCTTCTTGATTAAAAAACTATTTGACTTCCATTGTTAACTTGCTACTTGCAGGTAGTACAGAATTGGCATTAGAACTTAGATCTCCCAATTTCAAGTCCACTGTTGATGGTACTTTATTTGGTTGCATTTTGTACACCAAAATTCTTGTTTTGTATTATTGGATTGTTTGATCTTGGCTTTGTCACTAACCCACTGTGAGACTTCAGAAAGTTACTGAGCCTCTCTACAGCTCAGTTTACTATTCTGTAAAATTGGATAATCGTACTTTCTCCATAGGATTGTTAATAGGATTAGATGAACATATATTTAGCATGTAATAAGTGCTCAGTGCATGGCGGCTTTAATTTGGTAAAAATAAGTAGTATTAATAGTAATTCAAGAAATTATATTTAATTATATAGGACCATATTATTCTTAGCTTTTTAATTTGGTGAAGTTCATGTTCCTTTCGAATCTTCTAGAGTGATAGTAGTTTTTTGGCAGATCATAGTCATGGAGAATTTTTTATTTTAATGATTTTATTTATTTTTAGAGAGAGGGGAAGGGAGAGGGAGAAAGAGAGGGAGAGAAACATCGATGTGGGAGAGAAACATTGATGGATCGGTTGCCTCTCACATGCCCCCAACTGGGGACCGGGCCAGTAACCCAGGCATGTGCCGCGGCCAGGAATCCAACCAGTGACCCTTTGGTTTGCAAGAGGACACCCAGCCCACTGAGCCGCAGTCAGGGCATAGTCATGAGGAATTGAGGCCAAAAATAATTAAGTGGTTTGCCCTAAGTCACTCTGCTACACTAGATTCAGGTTGTCTGAATTCTAATGCTTTGTCACTGCATATGCTTCCTCTCTAATTTAAAAACCCTAATAAAATTGAGCACAATACCCATTTTGTTTTGGCCTCAAAATTCTCTTTAAACTAACTCTGTCTCTTAAAAATGGCTTACAACTCAGCATTCTTATTTGTGTTATCTTTTAAGTTATAATAATTCTAATGGTATCCTAAGAGTTTAGTTGAAGTTGAAAATTGAAAACTTTGTCCTTAAAAAGTGATCCATAATTCAAAGATGTTACCCATACTGTTTTCTTTACATTAAGTTTATGTCACTCCTCCTTTATCCATTTACAAGTTAAGATTGGAGATTGGATAACACTAGGAAAGGATTTTGAGGATTTCTTCTGTGATAGTCTTAACTTTGCAAATTTTTATCTTTTGACATTAATCTGGACATAGTGATAGTAGCTTATGGTCTATGGTATTTCACATTTGGGTCAACTGTGTGAGTTCCCACTCTCTTTTTCTCAGGTTATTACTTTAAAAAAGCATTTGTTGAGCTGCTGATTATATTTCGTCAAATTAAGATGCATTGTTATTTACCACTGTTTCAGTTATCTGTTGCTGTATAACAGTCCAAAAATGTAGTGGCTTAAAACAGTTTGCTCACTGTTCTGTTGTTTGAGTTAGACTTAGCTGAACAGTTTATTTCTGAATGCTATTGGCTGGAGTCACTCATGTGGCTTCAGTCATCTAGCCTGACAATTTTCTACTGGTGTGCTGCAAGAATTTTGCAAGAACATGCAATAATACCTGACTATTTAGTCAGGGGCGCTGACATCTTTTCCCTTAGACTGTCAAATTGAAAAATGGCAACAACCGATACAACAGTACTGGTCTGGTGTGAATGCCCTGTCTACAATATACAGGGTATATTCAAGGGTCCAGCACAAATAACACCCCTTCACCCCTTTTTTATTGCAAAATCGTTTATTACAAAATCATAAGCATGCAGTTCTGTAACATAACAATATCACACTTAAGCGCACCATATGACATTTTAGGTGAAATGTTCAAATTAAAACTATAAATTATTACATCCACATTAGTACCCTACCAGCCACACCCAAGTAGGCCTTACTTCTGCTGGACCCTGTATAGGTTGTAAAACAGAGTTGCATCTTATTGGTCACATCACATAGGTTGCATCTGATTGGTTAATTCTTGGTACCAGCAATCCTTACATACAAGTGTAGGCTCCTGAATTTTTAAAAAGTCACTTTGGAGCAAAAAGGGAAGGTAATTATTATTATTATTATTATTATTATTGTTATTATTATTATTATTACTACTACTACTACTGCTACTACTACTATTTTTGGTAAATCAGTCAAACTTATACCTAATTTTGCCAGCATGTCAAAAACAAATTTATTTTTTGGTATGCTGTAGAGTTTTAGAAATTAGTTTATGTGTGCCATGAGATGAAAAAGATTGAAAATCACTCATCTAGCCCCTTGACAGAAGCTGAATGGTATAGGGGTGTCTAACCTTTTGGCATCTCTGGGCCACAAGGAAGAAGAGTTAGTTGTCTTGGGCCACACATTAAATACATTGTGACACATAATCACAAAAAAACCTGTGTTTTAAGTAAATTTACAAGTTTGTCTTGGGCCACATTCATAGTCATCCTGGGTTGTGAGTTGGACACCCCTCACTAAAGTTACCTGGGATGGTCAGTGGAGGCAGCAGTTGGTCCTCTTTCGTGTAGCTTCTCTACTAGGAATAGCTTAGGTGGTTTACGTAGTGGCAGCAGTGTTCCAAGAGGGAAAGAGCTGAAGCTGCAAGGCTTCTTGAGTCATTTCACCTCTATATTCTGTTTGTCAAAACAAGCCACAAAGCCAGCCCAAATTCAAAAAAGAAGTGGGGAGGATTATATTCTACTTCTTGATGGGAGCAGCTATGCCTCTGTTGATACAGACCTACGAACTGAAAAAAGACACCCAGCATCAAATGGTGAGACAGGTATAGGATAACCTCAATACACACTTCCATTCATATATGGGAGGGGTGGGAGGCTCGACTGCTGGTCTGTAGAAGTTGAAATCCAGTCAGCCTCATGTTGTCATGGCCTCCCACTTTGGGGGCATTGGTTATTCCTTGATTAGGTCCCAGTTTTACTACCCAGTTTTCCTTAACCTGTTACTTTCGTTTCCTCTTGGCTCCACCCTCTGAGAAATTATTTTCCTTTGTAAAAAATAATCCCTGTTTGCAGCTGAGCAGCACTTTCAATGGGCTTTCTGCCCATTAAAAATTGGGAACCCAGAAGCCTCTTTCATTTTGAAATGTCTGTGTCCCTTTTAGTTGATGCTGGTATAGCTCTTAACAATTTCTTACAATCGTATTGGGGTTCAAACTGTACCTTACAACATATCCATATCTCTTTGAGATAGTCATTTTTATGTAGAGTAGAGTACCAGAATGCCTTGGGTCAACACTCTTAAGATATTTAGAAAACCTTTTTCTATGTTGAGCATCTCCTATGGCCAGTGAAAGCTCTCATGCAGGTACAAGGGAGGCTGCCAGTGTGGGTGGGGTATACCTCTTACAAGTGCTACATTAACAAAACTAGTATGTGAACACAGTTTCTTTTAAAAATTATATTTTATTGATTATGTTATTACAGTTTTCCTGATTTTTCCCCTTTGCCCCACTCCACCCAGTGCCCTGTACTCCCTCAGGCAGTCCCCCCACCATTGTTCATGTCCATGGGTGATGCATAGAAGTTCTTTGGCTGCTCCATTTCCTATACTGTACTTTACATCCCCATGGCTATCCTGTAACTACTTATTTGTACTTCTTAATCCCCTCACCTCTTCACCCATTCCCCCCCTTCCCCCTCCCATTTGGCAACCTTCTGGTAATTAGCTTCTTTTCTCTTGCTCTCAAGAGTCTCTATTTTTCTTTTACCTTTGGCCTTTTAATAATAAAGTGTGTTGGAGTGGGCCTCTTTGTATCCGTCATAATTGGGATTCTCTGCGCTTCCTGGACTTGCATGTCTATTTCCTTCACCAAATTAGGGAAGTTTTCTTTGATTTTTTTCAGATAGGTTTCCAGTTTCTTGCTCTTTCTCTTCTCCTTCTTGTACCCTTATGAGGTGAATGCTGGACCTCTTAAAGTTGTTCCACAGACTGTTTATACTATCCTCATTATTTTGGATTCTTTTTTCTTGTTCTGCATGGTTGTTTTTTGCTTCCTTATGTTCCAAATCATTGATTTGATTCTTGGCTTCATCCACTCTACTGTTGTTTCTCTGTAAATTGTACTTTTTTTCAATTAGCGTATTCTTTGTTTCTGACTGGGACTTTTTTATGCTGCTGAGGTCCTCACTAAGTTCCTTGAGCATCCTTATAAACAGTGTCTTGAACTCTGCATGTAGTAGATTGCTATTCTCCAGTCT
>PVJD01014647.1:0-11787 GCA_004026545.1 Mormoops blainvillei
AGAGGAAGAAGAAAGAGACCATCACTGACTTCAGCCCATGCTTTGAGCCCTGTGCCAGAACTGACAAGAGATATTCCCAGTCTGCCTCCAGAAACTCCCAGTCTAATTGGGAAGACAGTTGCAATGTACTGTGGTGAAGGCCAGAATAGGGACAAGTATAGCAGTGTGGATTCCAGGTAAAGGACTTGTCTCTCAGCCTCTGCATGTGTGAGCATGAGTGCATGCGAGTGTGTACAGTGGTGGGATGGCAGGAAAGTCCTCCCAGGGAAGGTGATGACTGAACCGAATCTTGGGTGGTGGGTAGGAGCTGCACAGACAAAAGATTAGGGAGGGGTATTCCAGGTGGAGGGAACAGAAAGTATGAAGCCGCAGCCGAGCTCCAGTGTTCTCGTTCCATTTTCTCACAGAAGGACCTCAGGAAGATTTGCCTGGGACTTGGTGCAAGCCTCACTTTCTTTTTCTATCTGAGGTCATTGGTGATGAGGCCATGTGCACAGTGGGTTTTTGAGCCTGGGAGGCTTGGATATTTTGGAAGGATGCCCCCCACCACCCACCCTGTTGGATGGTGTCCCAGTCACTGTTGCTTAGTAGCAAACTACTCCAAAGCATGATGGCTTAAAACAAACATTTGTTATGGTCATGAATTCTGTGCATCAGGAATTCGGACAAGAGCAGCTTATGTTCACCTTACAATGGCCGGGGCCTCAGAGAGAAGATTAGAAGGCTGGGATAACAGAAATGGCTGGGGGCTGGAGCCATTTGGAAACTCCTTCCATCAATATGGCTAGCACTTGGGCTGAGACAACATGAAGGCTGGGCTCAGGTGGGTTTGTCAACCAGTGCACTTTGTACAAGACACCTCCCAGGTAGCTTAGGTTCTCACAGCATTGCAGCTGGGTTCTGAAAGAAAGTGTGCCTGCACTTGACATCCAGAAAACAAGGATAGCAAGAGGAAGACCTGGGTGGAAGCCCCATTGCCTTGGCTGACCCAGCCTGGGAAGTCATTCACTGTCACTTCCACTGCATTCTGGCAGTTATAAGTGAGTCACTAGACCATCTCAGATTCAAAGGGAGAGGACATAGATGCCACCTCTTGATTGGAAAAGTGTCAAAGGATCTTTTAAAACTTGTTTAAAACTACTCCAGACCACGCCTATGGACTAATCCTGCCCTCTGCAATACACTGTAGACTTTTTTTTATGACAACATTAAAAAAGAAACCCAAGAGCTCCTAATAGTGTCATTGATGGGTTTATTAGGGGGAAAAGCCCAGATCTAAGAGTCACGGATTATTTGAATGACAGCTTGAACCAGGACAGCCACCAGCAGCAAATTCGTTCCAGAGGGAGCTTAATGCACACATCAGCTCAAATAAATGTCGGTTCCATCTGTCGGTGGGAAGAACAAATGCAGAGGGTAGTACGCATAGGGAAGGGACAGAGTGCTTAGAAAAATAGGAGGATGGGCGAGGCATTTTACTAATTAGCAAGATTGGAGAAGTACCTCCTTTCAGAGGCCCCCTTAATAAAAGAGCCCTAGGATTTAAGGTTTGGCCAACCACATGGCTTTAGACAGGTCACTTCAGCTTTCTGCCTTCTGTTCCCTCATCTGGAAGGTGAGAGGGTCAGATGCAGGTCTCTGAGGTTAGTCTGAGGTTAATCCTTGATTTTAACCAAAACAGTGGCATCCAGTAGGTCAGGGTGAGTTTGGCTAATACAGAGGGCCATCCTTAGTTTAGCAGGGCTTTACCAAGCCTGCCAGTATGAACCTGGTAAGGAACCAACCAAACAGAAGTTCAGTCTGTGCCCTCAAAATACTGCATGTCTGAGGTCCCATTCTCAGCCAGAGTGGATTGACACCCCAAGAATCCAGCACCATGGTTTCCCAGGTGCATACCTGTTATGAAGAATCACATCTCAGAGTATTGTTAAAGCTGACATTAAAAAGAAAAAAAGAATTTTTCTGTACCTTCCATGAAATTTAGGGAGATAAATCTTGGCCATTATTCTAAGCTGGCAAAAGAACCATTTGACAGATGATTTTTTTAAAAAGTTCTAAGTGGGTTTCTTGATGCACCTCATGTAGAATGCTGGCCAGAGGTTTCCTCCAGGTCTGGATCAGTTCCCTCTTGTGGTTCCCACACAGGATTCTGCAAGGCCAACATGACCGCAGGACCAGTACAGCACAGGTGCCCTCCGGAGGCCTGGGGAGGATGTGGTGCCTATGCAAAAAGTTGGCCCCATTCCCCTAGGCTCAGACTTCTAAGCTCTAGATCAGGACCTGGAGTAAAGGCTGAATCTTGGCTGATGAAAAAAGCCATCACATGAAACAACTGGAGATGAGGGGAGGGGGTTGTTTCCGGCAATGTGGGAACCAGAAGCCTGACCACCTGGCATTTGCTGAGGTCCACGTGTAAACGCCCAGGTTTCAACCTTGTGGAAGATGGTATTTTCCAAAGATGGCTTCAATGGGAGCGTGTGTTCTTCCCATATGCTCTTCTACAATGTAAAGCAGAGTAGGAGCTATGTCCCCTATCCCTTGAATCTGGCGGCCTATGACTACAACAGAAGTGACACTATCTGAGTTCTGATGCTTGGTCGTTGAAAGCCACCAAGTTTTCTCACAGTTCTCTCTTGGCACTCTTGTTCTTAGAACCCATTGACCATGCTGTGAGGAATCCCAAGACATGAACAGGCCCACATATAGGTGCTCCAGCCAATAGCCCCTGCTGTGGTCCCAGCCAACAGCCAGCATCAACCCTTCAAATGTGTGACTGAAGGGGCCTCCAGCTGATTTCAGCTCCCAGCATTTGAGACACCCCCAACCTTTGAGTGCTCCCAGTTGAGGTCCCAGACATTATGAAGCAGAAATAAGCTGTCCCCGGTATAACCTTTCCATAGTCCTGAACCACAGAAGCTGTGAGCAAAATAAAATGGTTGCTGTATTAAGCCAGTAAGTTTGGGGCTGTTTGTTACAAAGCAGTAGTAACCGATACACCTCTGAACTGGCTGTAAACCAGTATTCTCAAATGGTAGTCCCTGGACTTTCCACAACAAGATGGGGGGGGGGTGTTAAAAATGTAGTCCTGGCCCTACTCCAGTCTCAAGGAATTGGGATTTCTAGGGGATAAGATCAGAAAATGAATATTTTAAATAACCAGCCGCAACATGATTTTTAGGCATTGATGTGGGCAATTCCATTAGTGCAGGGTTAGGGAAACAATCTTGATAATGATTGTCTTTGTTGTTGTTTTGGCTGCAAGTTACAAACCAACTCTAGTTAACACATGCCCTAAATGAGACTTTTCGAATGGATACAAACACACCTCCCACCTCCAACTTCTCTGTGTATCTCCTTCATTTTTCCTTCTCTTTCAGGTCAACAATTTATCCTCCATGCCCCCTTGCAGCCATATGTGGTCACATAACTAAACTTAGATGTAAGGGGAAGAGTCTTGTGGCAAATTTCTGGGAGCCTTCCTTTGAAGACAGCTGACATGTGTCTTTGCCCCCTTCTCTACATTTTGCTGGCTGGAGTATGGACATGAAATCTGGAGCTGGAGCAGGAGCAGACATCCTGGACCAAGAATTGACCTTAGGAATGGGGACTATACACAGGTTGAGTGACAAGATAGTAGGAACCTGGATCTCTGAGAGCTAGGTAGAACAGGGCTGCCATACCAGCCCGGGGCTTCATTTTTATGGACTTTTATATATGAAAAAAATAAACTACCTTTTTTAGGCCACTGTAACTTTGGGTCATTGTTACTTGCAATTGAACATCACCTTAATTAGTCCAAATAGCAAATGCTATCAGAGGAAATCCCCAGATGATTAGGTGCCTGGGGCCAAGGGCCAGCTGGGGACTGCCAGAGTCCCCCTAAGACATAGTCTAGAAAAAGCTGAGGTCAGAAAACCCACCTAAATAATGAGACATACCAGGAGAAGGCTGTCGGCTGCTTTCAGAGGCAACATAAACAACCCTTTCCAGAGCCCATAGGGTTGTTTAAGATGTTGGTGACAGCCTATTTGCTGGTTCCAGGCCCCCGCGAGGAGCTAGATATCATCCATCAAAGCTGGATTCTAGGTACCAAGAGGAGACAGATCTCCTGGTGGCAGGTGCTAAGGGTCTACCCTCAAATTTAAGTTTGTACTGAAGACCTCATTAGGGCTTAAGTTGCATGCGATTTACTCTAACATTTGTTTTTATAATAGATGGCATTTAATGAGCACTTCCTATATACTAGGCAAAGTTCTAAGCGCTTAGCATACATGATTTCATTTACTCACAACTCTACATGAAAAAGTTTCTCCTATTAACAGTGTGAGAAAACAGGCTTATAGAGGTTACGTGTAATGAACCCAAGGTCAGAGAGATTGCAGGTGGAGGAGCTGGAACTCAGACCCAAGTCTCCATGATTCCAAAACTCAGGGGCCAATAGTTTGATGATCTTCTAGAAACCAACTCCCTCCCCTTCTATCTGACTAAAGCCAGCTCTCCAAGCTGGCACTCTTCCTCTCCCCAGGGGGCAGAAACCTGGGATACTCCCAAAGATCTGGTAACTTCTGCCTTGGCAAGTTTCCTTAGCAAGACCATAGATGAAAGAGAACATGCTGGGACAGGCTGGGGCAAGTGGGCATTGCCTCTGAAAAGGGTTTGGAAAGTGTCATTGGTCCAGGGCTCAGAGAGGGTTGGTGAGAAAGCCACAGAAGGCACTTGTGAAAGAAAGCTGAGTGTGTGTTTGTGTCAAGCATAATAGGGAGTGAATCCAGCCAGGGGTGACTGCTCAGGGGAGCTTTTCAACCTTGAGAGCGCCCCTGCTTTCGAGTGAATTATAATTAATTGTCCATTCTCGAAAACTAGAAAGCCCCTCTTTCCTTTCTCCTTTACCTTTACCCTACTCTCCACCTAAACTTCTTGACTTGCAAACCACTAATTAAGAGGCAACAGAAACTACGAGCTGCTAATTAATACTAATTAATAGGGCTACTTAAAGTAAATGCTATTTAAAAAGCCTGAAGTGTTTACCTATTACTGAGTTAAATTGGAAGGGTCATGCCAAGTTTACATGGCTGCCCTGACGTCCTTCCATACATCACCTTTCTTTCCACACCCTGCCCTCCCTTCTGGCTACTGCACATGTCACTCTGACATGTCTTCTCTCGAAGACAGAGACCCTGTTATTGTTGATGGCTGGTCATCAGCCACCTTTTCTACTGTGCCTGGAATAAACACTCTGGTGGAGGCAGAGGCCACTGAAGTAAGTCTGCTGGGGACGTTTGTGGTGTTAGGAAGCTTCGGAGGGTTTCTGAAGGTGGCCTCAAGGGCCTGGGTCTTGCAGTCCAGTCTAGACACTTTCCCCTCAAAGCCTCCTATGTCCTTGAGTTTTTATACAGGTGAAGGCACTTTGGGAACCAAATCAGAGATGTTCTCTACATATTTTTGGCTCTCCACTTTCCAGGCACATGGAGAAGTTGCACTTGCTGGCCCATGGGACCAGTTGTGACCAGTGAGTTGTGAGCAGGAAGTGAGCTTCCTTTCCCTCTGCCACCAGGGATGGAAATATTCGAAATAGCAACATATCAAACTGTGTCCTGGAGTGAGGGTCAGATAAAGTAGAACCCCCAGCCAACCCCAAATGGGCCTATTGCCTGTACATGGGAAATAAATCTTTATTGTGTTAAGTCACTGATAATTTAGGGGACCATTTGTTACTGCACTGGAGCCTAGCACTTGCCACAGTGGTTTTTAACCCCTTGGTGTTTTGGGTCCATTTCCCAATTTTGCAATTCTTGTTAACATACTCGAAGGTATTAGAGATCTCTTAGGACCCTCAACAAGTCAACAGTGGGCACAAGTTATTCCTTACTTCAGTTTTTCAGCATCTTTACAGGCACCCACACAATCCCTCTTCAACTCTCTGCACTGTTTGCTTCAGTCAGTGCTCACCCATACCAGATAATCAGGGTTTCCTTAGAGCTGGCTTGACATATGCCACACCTGTTTCCCATGCTTCTAACCTCAATGCCTGACCTGCTCAGAACAATGTTGCACCTGACATGGCTCCAAGAGAGTTTCATTTTCCATCGTTACTCAATTGTTATGAGGGAACTCACCTCCATGCAACAGTACACTTCCAGGCAAGCTACCCTAGAAATCACAGGAAAGAAAGGCTAGCAAACCAAGGTAAAGAGATCAAATCACACAGTGCAGTAAAGCAACTGAAAACACACAAGGAGAGAGAGGTGAGTTAGGTTCACACACTCAGGAAGGAATACGAGCCGGTGGAGGGGACACGTTGCCTGAATCCTGGGGTGGGCAATGCTCTGTCTGTCTCTTTGTCTGCTCCCTCCATTAGCCTTACTCTCTGGTCCTGTGGTTTATGAGACCACAGTTGAGGTTTGAGGTGCTCAGAAGTCTGGAAGGTGCCTGGGGCCAATGACACACGCATGCTCTATCAGAGAGAGGCAGAGACAGCAGGCCGGCTGCAGTTCTCCAATTAGCCTGAAGAGCAGCCATGGAGGTTATTTGCATTTCTTGGGCACAGGACACATGGGGCCATGATGAGTATTACCAATGGGTGGCTGAATGTTGAGTGCCTCATATGCCTCATGTATATTTAGTTTATTATGAATATTTAGTGCCTCAGGTGCCTTATATATATTTAGTGCCTCATGAATATTTTGTGTCTCTTGTATATTTAGTACCTCATGAATATTAGGAATCTCTTGTTCCTTCCATCTCTTTCTATCTGTGTTCACCCATATGCTCTACCTTATCTGTCTAACATTTCTCCCAGGTTTCTAACTTACTTACCAATGACAAATTTCATCCATTCCACTTGTTTTCTTGTAGTCTATGGCAGAATTGAACATTCTCAAAAGTATAGCAAATATATATTACATTAGTTGTAGCAAAAACTAACTTGGTCAGAATTTTATCACTCCTCCAAAAGGGTTTACAGGACACAGGGTACCTCAGCACACTGCCCTACTTTATAGCAGGCACATGCCAGGTGTATCTCGTGTAATTTGCACAAAAGCCCAGCAAGGTAAGCCCTCTTTTGCTTACTTACATATGAGAACATTGCAACACAGAGAGGTTTAGACACTTGTTAGAAGTCACGCAGCTGATAAGAAGCATAGCTAGAACTTGAACTCAGATCTGCTTTATGTTCTGTCCATTGTATCATGCTTTTGGGCTTTCGCCTCCACTGGTAGGTGGGTGATGTATCAGCTTATACATCAGCTTATGCTTCTTATGTTACCACCTCCACAGCATCCACTCTAGTACAAGCCGTTGGCATCATTCACTTGGACTACCGTAGTACTGAACTCTGACTCCCTGGTCCACTAATCTGGTTTATACATAGTTCCCAAAGAGACCATTTAACAACACAAATATGATTACATCACACTCCCACTTAAGCTCTCCAATGACTTCCTATGGTTTTCCAAATAAAGATCCAAACTCTCACCATAACCTAGACCAAGGTCTGCAAGGTCTGGCCCCTGCTGACCACTCCAGCTTCTCTTTTACCATGTTCCTTCTGCTGTCTGTCTTCCAACCACACACAACTCTTTTATCAGTTCTCAAATATGCCATGTTACCTTCTGTCTCAGGATATTTGCACATGCTGTTCCCTTTATCTGCAATGCTTTCCCCTTCCTTCTTCATCTAGTTAACGCCCATTAAGTCCTCATATTTTAGCTTGTGTGTCTCTTCCTCCAAGAAATTCCCCTGACCCCTATAGTCTCCGTCAGTTTCCTAGTTTACAAATTCTTCCCCTGCATTGTACTGGTGTCAACTTATCATTATATTTGCATTAGCGTCATTATTATTAGCCTCTTCACTGACTTCTAAATGCTCTGAGATCAGGGACACTGGGCTTTTGCTCCCACTGTATCTCTAGTGCCTTTTCTATAGGTATTTGTTGTTGTCATCAATATAGATTTTTTTCCTGAGGAAGTTTCCAGAGCCCCTGAATCAAGAACATCCTTAGCTAGTACTCCTTTGCTTAGGGGGAGTGACAGACTACCTGTTTGCCTTACCTGGAATCAAACTGATGGTCACCTGTGTAGTGTGACCTCAAGTGGTCTCAGAAGTGCTTTCCTTCTCATTACTTTGCTGGGAAATTTCATGATAAAATCATGCCTTTGAGATGGAATCTTCTGTGAAACTGTAAATCTCTCTGGGAGAACTTTCACATAAAGCCATAGCTCAGTTAGAATGAGATTCCAATCACATTTATTGAGCACCTACTGTGTGCCAGAGACTGTGCTAGGCATTTACCAACTCTACAGCATGTTAGTTATCTCTTGCTGTGTAACAAATTACCCCAAAATTTAGGGGCTTAAAACAGCACACATTTTTTTATCTCACAGTTTCTGCAGGTCAGGAATTCAGGTGTGGTTTAACTGGGTGCTTCGACTTCAGGGTCTCGTGAGGCTATAATCAAGGTGTCAGCCAGAGCCACGGGTTCCACTTGGGAGCAGAGTGGAGACTCCACTTCCAAGATCACTCACATGGCTGTTGGTGATCTCAAGTCCTCATTGGCTATTGGCTAAGGACATCAGTTCATCACCAAATGGGTCTCCCCATAAGCAGTGCACGACATGGCAGCTGGCTTCACTCCCAGTGACTGAGCAAGAGAGGGTGGGCAAGATGGAAACCAAGGCTCTCTATAGCCTAATCTCAGAAGCAACACCCACCCCTTCTGCTATATTTTATTTCTATTAGTTAAAAGTGAGTCAACATATCCTGCCCACACTCAAGGGGAATTGATTATACCAGGGTATGCATATCAGGAGACGGAGATCATGGGAGTCATTGTGGAGGCTGCCTACCACATATCAGTTCTCATTTTCTTCTCCCAGCAGCCATATAAGGGACTTTTTCTTCATTTCAAAAGAGCAAAAGCTGGCTCAGAGAAGGTAAACGTGATGCTTAAATTTTATGTGTCGACTTGGCTAGATTGTGATGCTCAGCTGTTTGTCCAAACCCTGCTCTCGATGCTGCTATGAAGGTATTTTGTAGAAGTGATTAACATCTATTGTACAATCAGTTAACTTTAAGGAAACCAGATTACTAATGATAATGTGGGTGGGTGTCATCCAATTAGTCGAAGGCCTTAAGAGCAAAACTGAGGTTTCTCAGTGAGAAGGAATTCTGTCTCAAGACTGTAACATAGAAATCCGGCCTGAGTTTCCAGCTTGGTGGCGTATCCTACAGATTTTAGACTTGCCAGCCCTACAATCATGAGCTTCAATTCCTTAAAATAAATTTCAGTGTAAATATAAATACAGGGTGGGACAAAAGTAGTTTACAGTTGTTTGTATAGAAAATATGGCAATAATTAATAAATAATAATATAAGAATAAACCCTGTGTTTTGCATACGCACAACTGTAAACCTACTTTTGCCCCATGGAGTGTATATCCTATCAGTTCTATTTCTCTGGAGAGCCTACTGATACAATAAGTTTCCCAAGTCATGTAGTTGGTAAGTTGCAAAGCAAAGAGGTGGAGAAAGGAGTTGAGAGCACCAAGCAGTCATTCAATCAACAAATATTTACTGAGTAATGTGGTAGATTGTGTTTTTCAAAGATGGCCACCATAACATATCCCAACCCACATGCTCTTCTTATAAGGTGATGTTGAGGCTTCTCGGATCAAGAGGTGGATCTGTATTCTCTCCTCTCGAATCTGGTTTGGTATATGACTGCACAGAAGTGACATTTGATTTCTGAGCCTAAGTCTTAAAAGGTAACACCACTTTTGCTTACCCCTCGTGAGATGTGCACACTTGGAATTCAGCAGCCATGCTGTCAGGCAACCCTAATGAGCCCATGTGGAGAAGCCCTTGGAGAGGCCATGTGAGGTTTCTAACTGACAATCCAGCTGGGGTCCCAGCCAACAGTCGGCATCAACCACCAGACAGATGACTGCACAGGCCTTTAGATGATTCCAGTATCCGCCTTTGAGTCTTCCCAACAGAGGTCCCAAATATTCTAGGGCTCTTGCTGTGCCTTGCTGGAATTCATAACACACAGGAAACTTTAAAGGATTTAAAAAAATCGTGACTGTTTTAAGTTGCTAAGTTTGGGGGCAATTTGTTACACAGCAATAGATAACTGGGATATCTATCCCTGTGCTAGGCCCTGTTGGAGGCCCTAGGGAAACACTGGTGAGCAAGATAGATATGACCTAATGGAGTTTTGTATTAGGCCTCTCGGGCTGCTATAACAAAATACCACTGATTGACTAGGTGGCTTAAACAATATTTATTTCTCCCAGTTCTGGAGCCTGGGAAATCCAAGATCAAGGTTCCAGCCAATCATTTTCTAGTGAGGGCTCTCTTCCTGGCTTGCAAATGGTTGTCTTCTTGCTGTGTCCTCACATGGCAAAGGGAGAGAGAAAGAGAGCTCCAGTCTTTTCTTATAAGGGCACTAATCCCATCATGATGGCTCCATCCTCAGGACCTAATCACATCCCAAAGCTCCACCTGCAAATACCATCACATTGGGAAGTAAGACTTTGAGATATTAATTTTTGGGGGGCACACAAACATTCAGCCCATGGCTACTTTACATACCAAATAGAGACAGCGCATCACCCCATAAATAAACAAGTAGAGCTCTGGCTGGTGTGACTCAGTGGGTTGAGTGCCAGCCTGCAAACCAAGAGGTCGCCGATTCGATTCCTGGTTAGGGCACAGGCTTGGGTTGCAGGCCAGGTCCCCGGTTGGGGGACATGTGAGAGGCAACTGATCAATGTTTCTCTCTCACATCCATGTTTCTCTTCCTCTCTTTCTTCCTCCCTTCCCCTCTCTCTAAAAATAAATAAATAAAATCGTAAAAAAACACAAGTAATAACTTATCAGCACTATCAAGAAAATAAAGCAGGGCTATATGCTTCGGAAGTATTTCCTGAGCTGGGGTGGTCAGGGAAAGCTTCTCTGAGGCAGTGCCATGCTAGTCGAGATGTGAGTGATGGGGAGAGGCAGACAAGCAAAGAGAATGTGAAAGGCCTTCCCTGCTGAAGGGATAGCAAGTTCAAGGCTTGAACTAAGGCCACACTTGAATGGGGGCTCTTTGAAGGATGTCAGCATCTGGGCAGTGGCAGAGGACTCTGAGGGGTCTGATAGAAGTGGGCACCACTGTGTAAGGCAGGGATACAAAATTTTATTTGTTGAGAATGAAGTGCCAGGACTCTTTCACTTGTCCCCTCATAGCCAACCTGTGCGCGTAGTGGTGGTGGGGTTGAGAGTTGAGGGGAGTGAGGAGGTGGGGAGCACAGGTCATATCCAGGGCTCCCGGAATGCAGATCCTGGGAGGGTTCAGTGCAAGCTGCTTCAGGGTTGGTCCAGCCCTGCCCAAAGCCTGCCCAGTGCTGAGCTGACCTCCTCTCAGACTCAGGGACGGAGGAAGGGAGGGAGGGAGGATGGGGGTGGCAAAGGGACTCCCACGCATATCAATGGGCTCTTTCTCCTTTCAGTAAGCTCAGCAGAACCCTGGCCTTTGTCTGGGGCCCCTGCTCCCCTGGCAGATCTCATAAAGGGCCTCAAGCTGCAGGCTGAGGCTAAGGACAGGGCAATCCAGCCTGTCCTCACAATGGCAGGGTGAGGAGGTTAAAGTCCAGTGTCAGCTGCTCAGAATCTTGTCCCTGGGGCTTTTCCTGCTTTTGTTGTTCCTGGTCACAGGCCTGATAGTTGATGGGGGCCTCTCTGCAGTTAGCTGCAGAAGAAACTCGGGTCGGGGACAGCAAGGCTGGCCTTGGCTGAGGTTAC
>PVJD01014647.1:11887-28337 GCA_004026545.1 Mormoops blainvillei
CTCATCTAGTGGACATTTCTCACACAGCAAGCATGGTGGGGTTTTGAGGGAAGGAACTTGCCTAGTGAAGGCGCCACTGAGGGCTAAGGAGGCTTCGCATCTGGATTCTCAAGGAACTGTGAATATGTGTGCTAAAGCTGCCCATCCCCACCCACAGGAGAAGGAAAGATAAACTGTGGTGTAGTCGCACCATGGAATACTATGCAACAATAAAGAAGAACAAACTACTGAAACCTCAATAGTGTTACTGAGCAAGGATTTGCTGCCAGACGCCCATAGAAGCCAATACTGGCTTTTTTTGGGGTGGGGGCGGGGATGGGGAGGATTTTACTGCGTGTTAGACCAGCAAGGAAATAGGAGGCAAGGCTCAAATCTGTCCCCCATAAGGGTTCATGGTGGGATTTTAAGGGGTTTCCGCACTGGATCTTCCTGGACAATGGACCCTTCACATCTAAAAGGGTTCTGACATTCAGATTCCAATTATGTCCCAGTCCTGTGGTTCTGTGGGGAAGAGCAGTTGAGGGTTCACAAACGTTACTTGTAAGCTTTGGTTCCAGGTCTTGTTAGGACCAGTTTCAGCTGGTTCTGCGGTTACAATAACACAAATAAATCTTGTAGACATCATGTTGCGTGAAAGAAGCCAGACACAAACAAGTAAATGCTGTTGGATCCCATTTATTAGAAGTTTATGGACAGGCAAAACTGATCTATAATGCTAGAGGTTAGAATTGTGGGTGCTTATGGGGATTTCAGCTGGGAGGGGGCATGAGGGAACCTTCTGAGGTGGGCGCTGGAATTGCTCTGTATCTTGATCTGGACAATGGTCACACACGAGTTACACCTATCTACACATACATACATACATCGAGCTGTACATTGACGATCGGTGCACTCTACCATAAGCATGTTACACTTCAAGAAAAAAATGACGTGTCCAAGAAGAGCTCTGCTTCCCTTCCCCACACAACCTCTGTTGCACAAAT
Source organism: Mormoops blainvillei (assembly GCA_004026545.1). Lineage (NCBI taxonomy): Eukaryota > Metazoa > Chordata > Mammalia > Chiroptera > Mormoopidae > Mormoops > Mormoops blainvillei. The sequence continues at coordinate 12,871 of PVJD01014647.1, forward strand.
CAGAGGCAAGTGCTGGGTGTTCATTAGCCCAGGGAGCTGGGTTCCAGCTGCCCTAAGCAAGGATTTCAAGCCACATTCTTAAAAGGAATCTCTTGCTGAAACCTGGTCCCTCAACTCAGTTCTCCTTCTGTCCACAGCACTCAGTAAGGGGCTGCTGCCTGTGAGCGCAGCAGCTGGAAAGCCCTTGGGCCAATTACTAACCCTCCTTACAGTGGATGAGGCCAAAGCCAAGGCTGGCTTCATTCTCTGTGGCGCCACCTTTACAGGGTGTTTTTTTTCCACCACTTCCTCCTTACAGCAAAAAGCTGCCTATAGCAACATGACCACAGCTTTCCCTACTCCCTCCCCGCCCAGAGCTCCTAAACTTTGCTAATTTGAGTTCATGAATACATTTGCTGTTTTGACTGAACCTCTTGACTTTCTCCAGCCTGTCTCTCTCAGCTTGAATTACCTTACCTTCCATATTCCGTCCACTGCAGACGCACACAGATCCACAAACATACAGACACATTCCTCTGCAGAGGGATTCCAGGCCAACTTGTTCCAGGGCAGCTTGGAGAGGTCCTGGGTGCTTCTTTGTGTCTTGAAGCCAACGGGAAGTGAAGTACTAACAACGAAGGCGTGGGTGAATGAGGGGTGAATGAGTCACGCAGCAGATGACTCTCCCAGTAGCCCTGCATGCTAAGTCAGAACTCTGGAGAGGGTAACTTTTTCCAAGCTGGGATGACATTTGCAAGGGCAACAGATAGCAGCACCCGGGCATCCTGGAGAGGGATGGCGGAGACGGGCGGTTCTCCTTAAGTGTCTCCTCAACATTAATTATCTCACCACCATGATCACACCAGGGCCGGATTCAGAGCAAATCTGTAAGTATTTTATTGTGGAGAGATATCTAAGAAATGCAGGACACGGTCTCTACTGCTGGAGCACTTCAACATTTATTGAATGAGAAAAATGGATAGAGAACTTTTAACTCGCCATGGGATTCACTGAGCATACTCACATACCTCCACTGTCTCCCCAAAGTCCCCACTAAAATGATAGTAAAGGGATTTTTTTTTTAAAGATCTAAATCTACAAGAACCAAAGAGAGGGAGAGAGAAAGAGGGGCGGGGGAAAGAGAGAGAGAGAAGTACAGCCATTGAAAGATGTCCTCAACATTTTGGAAGCCAGAAAAGCAAATGGACAAAAAGCAAACTGACTTAGCAGACTGGAGAATGCTGAAAGCTAAGTGCCTATGGGGGTAGAAGCTGCAAAAGCAACCTTATTCAGGCAGTAGAACCTGAGAAACTCTGAGGAATCGGAGGCACCAGGTACTGGAGAAGGTACAGATGGGCTGAAAACAGAGCTGTTTGCATATTTGTTTAAAAAACAGTTAGACTTCTTTGCTTCTTCTAGCCAGGTTGGGCTACACCTAACCTCCACCCCATCAGAGCCTGAGCATTCACTCTCTGGAAGATTAAACACATAGGACTCTAAGCTCAGGACACCACGCTCAGTTGACTGAAAGGGTACCATATTGAAAACAGGGGGTGCTATCCTGGAAACAGAGTTAATAAATGATGATTGTCATCTTAAACCACTAAAGTGTGGGATGATTTGGTTTGCAGCCAAAGATACTAATAAAGAAAGTAAACAATGAATGTGGAAAGCATGGGATTTGAAAAACTGGAAATCCTAAATATGGGAGAGAGGCAAAGAGAAGAGGCTGAGGGGAGATCCTAGGGAGATCTCTGGGCAGCAGGCCTGGAGCAGAGCCAGGGCTGACCACCGCAGGAGAATGCAGGATTCTGGGATGGGTCTCAAAGAAAAACCCAAAGAAGCTGATGGGGTTATTTGAACATACTCAGAGGAGGTGTACACACCTTTGAAATGAATTCAGGATAGCTAAACAAATCAAAAGGGGGTGAGAGGAATACAAAAATTTGTACAGTAAAGGACACATATCCCAAGCATACTACGTAACATGGCAGTGAATACATTTACACACTTATAAACAATGAATATTGGTTTAACAAAAAAATTGTGATATAATTTATCAGAATAATAGGAGCAAGGGACAGTATAAGGGTGTGGGGGGTTAAATTTTATTTTCAAGCAAAAAGCCAATGGTGGGTTCACTTTCTAGGGCTGCTGTAACAGAGTACCACAAATTGAGTGGCTTAAACAACAGAAATGTATTGTCTCACAGTTTTGGAGGCTGAAAGTCTGAGATCAAGGTATTGGCAGAGCTGTGCTTTCTGTGAAAGCACAAGGGAAGGGTCTGTTCCAGGCCCCTCTCCTAGCTTCTGATGGTTCCTTAGCTTGCAGCAACATAATTCCAATCTTCACATGGTGGTCTCCCTGTATGCTTGTCTGTGTCTGCGTCCAAATTTCCCCTTTTTATAAGGACACCAGTCATATTGGATTAGGGCTCACCCTAATGCCCTCATCTTAACTTGATCATCTGGAATGACTCTATTTCCAAATAAGGTCACATTCACAGGTACTGGAGGTTAGGACTTCAACAACTTTTGGAGGGACATCATTCAACCCCTAACAGATGGTAATGTCTCAGGTTAATAAATCTAAAAACAACAGCATAAGCACATTATTTAGAAATATGAAGGTAAATACAAGAAGAAACACATCAGAGGGTCAGAAGTGGTTCCTTCTGGGTAGCAGCAATTGGGGTAGAGCCAAGGGGGCTGCAGCTTTTCTTTTTTTTAATCATAAGCCTGAAATCACTGCCTGGCTTGAAAACATGCACATTTCCCACCCATCTTGATTATCACATTCATTGTCATTACAATTTAATTGCTCATCTATAGTCCTGCAGGCTATTAATGGTCATAGTCAATATTTACATAATGCTTATGTGCCCACCACCATTCTAAGCAGCCCAGAACCCTGCAAAAGAGATATCGTTATTAGCCACCATTTCAGATGGCAAAACTGAGGCACAGAGAAGTTAAGTGATTTGCCCAAGCTCACACAGCTGACTGGAAGAGTTTGGATTGATGAGGCAACACTACTTCTATTTCTAATTCATTTTTGCATTCCCTATTCTGCTAAGTACAGAGTCCCACCCATAGGAGGTGCACAATGTCTGTTAGACGTAGAAAGGAAGGGGTGGAGGGATCTCTTTGTCTATTGATCTTTAATGACTGTGTGGTTTGTCTCTATTCCGGGATAGCCAAGCCTCATTATGTCTGCACCCCCATGCTCCTCTCTTAGGGAACCTGTCTGTCCTTCAAGCCCTGCCATTTGAGTAGCCATATTCTTTTCCTTGTAGTCCATTCCACCCCAATGACTGCAGTTAATTGGGCTAGAAAGAGCCCCTGACTCGGAACCAGCCAATTAGAGGCTGATCTGGGGGCCACAGCATGGCATGGTCTGGGGAGGAAACACAAGTTGGTCAGTCTGCTTTTCCCTACTGGGCAATGTTTCACTCAGCTACACAGAGAATCCAAGCCACGCAGCTGTGGACAGAAGGCAGCGTCAGTCTGTCCATGGCTGGTTAAGTTGTGAGAAGCAAAGAACAGCTGGTGGAGGGAGAACAGATAGAAGCAGAGCCACCTCACAGCCAAAAGAGAGGTAGAAAAATTTCTAGGACTCCCTTAGCACATTCCGTCTGTCCAATTCCAGGCCTCATGCTGCCTCACAAGCAAACCCCACTTCTTGAGACACCTGAGTCTCCTCTGATCTTGTAAACCACCCCCGATGTCTATAATGGCCTGTATCTTGCATCTGAGCATTTCTCCTTTGTAGATGTTTTCCTCTGCGTATCTTCCTCTGTTTCTCTCTTCTCACCTTTTAATTTCCCTCTCTCCCTCTCTAGTGCTTGAGCTAACCAGACATTACATTTTTATTGTGCATTGTTTTTCATAAAGTCATGTACTGTCAGCCCTGTGAGGCACCTTTTAGATTAGTGCTGTCTAATAGAACTTTCTGTGATGATGGAAATGTTCCATATCTGTGCTGTCCGATATGGTGGCCACCAGACACATGTCGCTATTAAGTACTTGAAATGTAGCCAGTGCAACAGAGAAACTAATTTTTTTATTTTATTTAATTATAGTCCATTTAAATTTAAATAGCCACACGTGACTAATAGCTACTGAGTTGGACAGAATAGTCATTCAATCATCTGACCCATTACCTCTTTTCACAGATGAGTCTCTTGTTGTAAGTGTGAGAGCCTTGGTTCATCTCTTCCTTATCCCAGTGGCTGCTTCCTCAAGTCACTGCCCAGCACAGAGATTGGGGTGACTGGTCCCCACTGAAAGTCAGGTACCTAGTTGCTCTCTCATAACAGCAAACCTAGGAAGACCCTAGGAGGCTCTCCATGCAAGGGCTTGTGTGTGGCTCCCACAGAGGAGCAAGTCTGGTGATTGGGCTGAAGCAGGAGAATATCATAATCTCAAATTCAGGGCTACCTCTCTGTTTTTAGGGACCTCCTCAGAAGTCTACTCACACTGCTTCCTGGCAGCCCAGACCTCCCATCTCCCACTTTCTAACCTCTTCCCCCAGAGGACTCTCCATCTGTGCCCCAGTCCCTCAGAAACTTTCTCTGCAGCAGCAGATGGTATGTTTTGAGACCAGTGGTTTACTGTGGTCAACGTCTTGGTCCCTGGGACAGAAACGAGCTAGCTGCCTCCCAAACTGGTTTTGTGGACTTCATGTCCCAGGTGTGGCCATGTGACCTTGCTCCAGCCAGTGGCCTGTGAGTGGAAAAGATAGATGTCACATTCAGGTCTGGTCCATAGGAACATTCCATGTGCTCTTTTCCCTTCCACACCTTGGTAGAGATGAGTCCAGCAGAACTATAAGGTGGAAGGAACCTGGGACCCTGAAACACCCTTGGAGAGGAGAGCCTCCTGTCCCTGGGGAACACCTATTTTTTGGACTTTATTAAGTGATAAATAATCTTCTGCCCTGGTAAGCCCAACCCTTTTAGGAGTTTATCTGTTACACCTGCCAGCATTTCCGTGCCTACTACGCCTCTAGAGAATACCCTTCCCCCTGACTGGGTCCTTATGTTGAAGATGGTAGGGACTGGGGTCACTCCGGTAGTGCAGTGAGGGGGATGTGGTCTTGTCAGTTGTGACCTGATATCTCAGACCACAAGGGGAAGACAGTAATGCTCAGCGCCTGAGCTGAGCTCAGAACTGTGTCTGGGTAAGGCCTTCCTGCTCCTCACAGCCCGCTCTCCCTGTAGCCATGGCCTGACAGAGACCTACTCTCCCCTTGCTCTCCTGAGTGTAAGGTTTCTAACTGATGCCCACATGGGAATGGAATCCATCTGGGGGAGCAAAGGCCTACAGAACAACCTCTCTGAGGAGTTGACAGCCTTTGGCCTCCTCCTGGATAATACATAGGCCACATGGGGATTCCTTCCTTTACAGTCCTCAGGTTAGACCAGAGGGCCTCGGTATGAGGGATAGGGAGCATCTTAGCACCAAAGAGCTCATGTGACTCATTCTAATGTAAGCAGCAAGGAGAAAGTCAAAAAAATTGGAATTATAATTTGAGTGAGGCCCAAGGTGGGTATTTCCTGGCAAAGGGCTGAGGAGCCTGGCCAAAATTCCCTGCCAAAATTTCCCGGCTCTGAGAGTCATAGATGAAGGGCGCAGAAACTTTCTACCTCATTAACTAAACCAGGGAATACAGGAGGGTCAGGTTTGAAATGGGAAATATTGAGATCACTTTGGGACGCTAAAGGCTTGAGGGGTCGATGGTGTGCACACACTCACGCTTCCAAGCAGCTGCACAGAGTGGAAACCTGAGAGGGCCAAATTGAGGTGCAGACTTGTATCTGGAGAGACATGATGATGAAAACCAAGGGGGTCGGGGAGAGGGGATTGCCAAGAGAGCCAGAAAGAATGCTAAGAAGTGGTTTATGGAGCAGACAAAGTGGGGCACTTCAGTTACCAGGAAAGCTAGGCAAGGAGACAAAAGAAGAGCAGGAGGAGAGGGAGGAAGAGACGCAGGAGAGTGAGGTGTCAGAGGAGCCACGTTGGGGGAGAGGGTGATGGAGGAAGGCGTGGTTAGCCATGTGGAGCAGGGAGAGAACAGGAGGGGAAGGGGCATAGAAAGGCCATTGGATCTGGTGACAGGAGCTCATTGGCGGCCTGTGAGGACAAAAGTTAACCCAGAAGGACACTCACTGGTTGGCAAGGGGAAGCCAGGTGGAGATTTTAAATTTATGACAGGGAGTCTGCAAAAAGGATAAATTTCCCCTTAGGGACTGTGAGCTAATTGTATCACGTGGCGTGCCTCAGGCAGGGACGGTCTAGCGGCACAAAACAGAAGCCCACTTGCGCAAGCTTAAGTAAAAGGGGAGAATTTATGGGAAGAACATGAGGCGATCTCAGAGATTCAAGGACAGGAAGTGCAGCCGGCCTCCGGGGATGGGAACCAGCAACTGGGGCGCCAGCAGGAACCTTGGCAACTCTGTCTTCTCCTCTGTCTCTGCTGCTTCAAGGTCTCTAATCTCAGCTTTCTGCCGAGATTACGTCTTTCTTCCTCTCAGCTTTTTCAGCTGCTCTGTGAATATGGTGGAAAATGGCTGCCTCAGGTAGCCCTCCCCAGTGTGTTCTCTTCCGTTTCCCCCAGGACCACAATTGTGCCTGGCACAAAGTTTTGAAGATGCCAACAAAGATTGCCTAGAACCTCCAAGGTGTCCCAAAGCGCTATTCTTGGGAAAGCATCTGATTGGTCCAGTCGGGTCAGGTGCTCATTCCTTATCCAATCAGCTGTGGCCAAGGGGAGGGTCTTGAGCTCCTCAGGGCTGAGGAGCAGCGTCTTTGGGAAGAGGGTCCTAGCAGGTTCTTGAGGAGAACGTGGTAGCTGTCACACTTGGATGTTTCAGATAAGCTGCAGGCCCCTGATCCTTCTGGAACAGAAAGAGGCTCATGAAGTCAGGCTCTACTTTAATGATGGTCAATAAACAACTCTGTGGAGGCTACACAGGGTGAGATATGTGCATCCCCAGGCAAGCAACATTCTTGGAAATGAGACTTTCCCTGGCTTCCCTCCCCCTCCTCCCCTACCCCCCAAGCTCAGAGCTCATCAGGGCCTCTTATAACATCCAGGAGATTTTCCTGGCCTCAACTCTCATCGTTTTTGGTTGTAGCCTGATTCATTTGTTTCCTTCAACCACAGCCTGAAATGAGCAGGTAGAGTGGGCTGCAGTAGACGGGGGAGCAACGCTTGCCCTGCTTGGAATGGCCCTGACCACAGGTACATACATTAGGCAGGGTCTCAACAGGAAGCAGTTAGGATAGAATGAGAAGTATCTATGTACAAAGATATAAGGGTAGGGGAACCACAGGGATAGCAGTGAAGTTGTCACCACCCTGGACTCAAAGGGATAAGGGGAAGTGGTGGTTACCCAAACCGAGAAGGAATCAGGAGTAGACAAGGACGCCTTCAAAGGAGCAGGAACTTTCAGTGGACCTGCTGAAACTTTCAGTGGAACCAGTCAGCCCAGGTAGACTTCAGAGGGTGAATAAATCCTCACCTCATTCTCTTACTCTCTGAACTCATGACAGAGCTTCCCCATTGGCTGGAGCTGGCCAACCAGAAGTTATTTGAGGTGACTGCAGATGGGTCAGCATCCTGAGGCACAGGGCAGGGAGGAGGTAGATGGAGTATGGATCTGAAGGGGCAACTGGAAGATATTGTGAACATCTGCTTACATAGGGATCACGCTTCACACTGTGGGCTCCTCCAGGGCCAGCCGCTTGGCTCCTTCACCTTTTGTCACCAGCACCCCAGCCACTGAACAGCTCGGGCTTCCAACCTGTATTTGCTGATGCCCTGAATGAATTCCGTGGTGCCTCTTTGTTTCTCACAGTGTGCTGTTGGTTAATGGCCTTCAGCTGAATGGGACCAGGAACTTCTAAGGTAAAGGTTTGGAGGGCGGAAGAAGGAAAAAAAGAAAGAAATCAGCAAAGCCCCAAAGATGAAGGCTGAATGATGCTGTAGCTGTTCTTCACTTTCTTTTCAGGAAGTGAGAATAATGAGCAGTACTGTCTTCTCCTCCTTTATTATGGCCTTTCTAGCAGTAATAAAACCAACAAAACTGGCACATGCAGCACTATAAAGTTTACCAAGTATTTTATATTCATCATCTCATCAGATCCCCTCAATAACCCTGTAAGGTACACTTCCCAGTTTTACAGGCCAGGCTCAGAGAGGTTGGGTGACTTGCCTGAGGTCACCCAGCAAGTATTGCTGGGACCATAGGTAGGACTTTGAGTCCATTTCTACTGTTGTTTGTGCTCTGCTGTCCATTGTTAGAAGGCCTCTTAGGCCTCTTTCTTGCTGGGTACACCATCTGGATTTGGGAACTCCGACTTTTAGAGGCTAAACAGCTGAGCGGGAATCAGGGCAAACGGGCGGGAATTGGTGCTGGGGAAACTGCAGAACACAAGGCCCCTTTGTTTTCTGCTGCCACCTCCTGGATCATCAACACCTTTTCCTTCTCTCGGCTCTTCTCTGCTTCAAATACAAGTAGAAGTAGGAGGGTGCCCTCCTGACTCACTGCAAAACTGTATAATAATTTCGAAGATTTAAAACCTGAATTCACTTAAAAAGGAAAGAATCTGACATGCCACAACATGATGAATCGTGAAGACATTCTACTAAGTAAAATAAGCAGGTCACAAAGGACAAATACTGGATGATTCAACTTATATGAGTTCCCTGCAGTAATCAAATTCATAAGAGACAGAAAGTAGAATGTTGGTTGCTAGGGTCAGGGTGGGGCAGGAGGGATGGGGAGTTAGTGTTTAATGGGGACAGGGTTTCAGTTTTGCAAGATAAAGAGAGTTCTGGAGATGGGTGGTGGTGATGGCTGCACAGCAATGTGAATGTAATGAATGGTAAATTTTATGTTATGTATATTTAACATGATTTTTTAAAGCAGAATTTGGTAAACATTTAATGAGCATCTACTATGTGCTCTGCACTGGGAATTCAAAGCCATAAAGCATCAGCTTTATCTTCAAGGATCGATCAGTCCAGTCAGGCAAAGAGACATAAATATACTCAGTGCTGTGTGGGAAGTATCATAATGCAGTGTGCATGGGACTGAGGCAGCTCTGTTGCAGGAGGAGGGGGTGGAGGTTGGGGGGCTGGAGTGTGAAACCTTCCCACAGGAAGTAGTATCTTAGCAAGGCTTTCCAGGAACTGAGATGACTTCATGTGTGTGAAAGAGGTTGGGCGGGAGGGACATGGGGGAGCTGGGGACACAGAACCTTCTAAGCAGAGGAAAAATATAGAGGTGTGAAATAGCATGCTGTTAAGCCTCCTCTCATTCGTGGGGATGTAACTAAACCCATATCCCCTTATTCTACACTGATAAGTCTATGACAGTGCTTCTCAAACCATCTGTGGTGAAGAACGTGTATGTGTGTGTGTGTGTGTGTGTGTGTGTAGTTTCTAGTCCCTACTGTGTATGACTGTTACAGAGCTCATACCACATGCCATTCACCGTGGATGTTTGAACTAGCTTATTTCCCATTCAACAAGAGTCCACTCACGTGGATGTCACAGCAAGGTCAAGTTGCTTCCAAGGTTTCAGAACGGTTGTGCTCAATTTCTGTGCTTATCTTATTGCGGACCAGCACTGGTCCATGCACCACACTATGAGTAGCACTGATCTATAAGATGGTGAGTTCCTTAACGGGTGCAACCATTTCCTTTCATTGTATCCATTTTGGTGCACGCATTCAGGGTTTTAGTAGGACCACCCATATGAAGAAGCCTTCTCCTTACCCAGAAAGGGATGCCCGCCTGTTAATTAGGCAGCATTTCCCAGTGTTTTGAATACAGAAAGCCTGCCTCTATTAAATACTATTATTATTATTAGCCTCGTGTCCACTATAGTGAATGTCACTTAATTAGAACTGCATAATAAGCAAATCTGCCTTAATTGGCTGGATGTGGCTAAGAAACCATTTCACATCTGTGTCTGCTTTCTCTGTTCTGTGGCCATCACATCACATTCTCTGGCAAAGGGTCATTTTGGAGACCTTGGGCAGGGTTCAGGGAAGGTTATCTGGCTACTGATTAACACTTAATTAGCACCTTTTTCATGTAGCACAGCAGTGACTTTGTAAATTTAAAAATTTCAGGGGACCACTTAATGTGGAATTAAAGTACAAGTGCAATATTTAAGATGCATGAAATTGTTTTACGCATTACAGCATTAACTAGCTCTTAATTTATGCAGTGCATGCCAGAGAAGGGCAATTAAAGTGTAGCAGGGAAAAAAATTATAGATCTCTACATTGTTCTGTCTTTTCCTCTAACGATGCTTTTGAAGGCATTTGCTACATTCATATCTCAACTTCTGTTCTAGATTTAGGAGTAAATGGTAAGTCTGAAGCTTGTTTCCCCCAAGGAATTGGCATTATCTTTAAGCTGAAAGTCTCTCCAACCAGTAAGTCCCTCCAGGTCCTGGAAATCTACCCAGGCCTCAGTGATTGGTCCAGGGAAAGGCACATAACCCAACTAGAGCCAATGAGACATCAGTAGACATTTGCTGGAGCCTTACGGGAAAGTGATGCTAACAGTGTCTTCCCTGGTAGGTGTCAGAAGGAGGGGTTCTCTTTTCCCCTGGCCAGTGTGGTGTAAGGATGTGAGGTCTGAAACTGTGGCTGCCATTTTATAAGCAGTTTCGAGCTGCAGGGGAGCCATTGTTTGGAATTTGGGGATGACTCCACCACCATGGGAGGCCACATATGGCAAGAGGAAGAGAAACTCAATCCTGAGAGATATTATGAAAGACACTAGATTGAGACTTGTCTGAAGGCCATGTGACTTCTGGACCTTTGAATTATGTCAGAGCCTATAAATACATGGGATATTCCTACCTGCCTGCCTTAATTTATGTTGCCCCCTGTGACTGGATTGCTCTCTTTCCTTCTGCATCCTTCAAGGCCAAGTCCAAATGCCACCCATCTAAGAACTGTGATCTGAACCGTGCTCAGGATGGTCAGAACCATGTCCCCCTCCTATGGAATGCTAATGCCCCATACTTGAACCTCTCCTTTGGCAAGAGGTAGGCACTGCCTGAAGAGTGTGAAGCTGCAAATGTGGCTCCCTATCTCCCCTGTGATGACCTAAGCTCTTGCTTCTGTCCCCAGCATTAGTACCTTACACACTGAGTCTGTAAAATACAGCAATCCCGTTCCTAGAAAGGAATGTTAACGACATTAGGATGGCAGAAGAGGAGAAAGCGCAGATGAGCATATGGTCTTCTTAGCTAAAGCCAAAAACTGGGTAAATGCTGCAGCTGGGTGGATTCCTGTGCCGCTGCAGCTGCTGAGATCCTCGAGGACTGGTGATTAGAAGTGGGAGGAGCCACAGATACGAGCCAGATAAAATACTATTTGTCCTTCTGTGTGTAACTTAAATATACCTATACAGTCTCCAAGTACAAAGTCAAGTACTAGGGAAGTAAAAGTGTCCCTGTCACCTCCTCCCCACACCTCATGTCCTCTGTGGCAGAAATGGAGTTGAGCTGCTCTGATCCCCCGCCAGCTGCTCAGAGTCTGATCAGCTGACAGCCTCATGGTCCATCCCAGCCCTTCTCAGGGTGGCACCTGCCAGCGGCTGAGCAAAGTGCTGGCACTCGGGGCTGGTCATTTCTGCCCAATGTGGGGATGCGGTAATGGATACCCTTTGCTCGGGCTCCTGTTGGGTGGGCAGAGACATTTCAGATCAGCATTGCCACCTGCCCCGACCTGCTTCTGCCCTTCTCCTTCCGTGGGTGCTCCTCTCCAGTAAACCCTTGGCACTCTTGACTCCACCTCAGCACCTGCTTCCCAGAGAACCCAACCTGTGACCCCCTCCCCAGAGGTAAAAACTGCTCACCCTTGGCTGTGTCTTTTTCTAGACATTTTTTCTATTCATTTAAGTACATATACCGCCTACACATTTATTATTCATTTTTTTACACAAATGGAATTGCATTGTGTATGTGACTCATTCTATAATTTAAAAAAAAATTAGCACATGTCCAGGAACAGTAGATACAGTGCACCTAGGTATGTCTTTTTTTTTAAGATTTTATTTATTTATTTAGAGGGGAAGAAAGGGAGAAGGAGAAGAGAAACAGCAATATGTGAGATGTATATCAATACAGTTGCCTCTCACATGCCCCCAACTGGGGACCTGGCCCGCAACCCAGGCATCTGCCCTGACTGGGAATCAAACTGCTGACCCTTCGGCTCACAGGCTGGAGCTCAATCCACCGAGCCACACCAGCCAGGGCTAGGTATGTCTTCTTATGTGCTGTGTATCATTCCATAGTGTGGTGAGCCCATTGTTTACTTAACCATTCTTATAGTGATGGACATTTGGGTTGTTTCTACTTTCTGTTACTATTAATAATACTGCTAGGAACATATTATCGTGAATTTCAAATAATAAGCTGAACGTGATTCCAGGCAACATAAGCGAAGCCAGGTGAAAGGCTAAAAGGGAACCTGTATTAACCATGTCTTTCATTTTCTATGTTCTGATGCTTGGACATCTGGGGCCTTGCTGACCCTGGGTGGACAGGGTCCTCCAGGGCTGGCCAGTTCCTAGAGATGGTAAACAATTGACCCATAAGTGCACTTTCAAATGCAAATCAACCAATCCAGACCACCTACCCCTAGCAGCCTCCTCTAGCAGGCTCTCATCCTCCAGGCCACTATCCACCTGCCCTGATCACCCCACGCCAGGTCCCAGACAACTACAGTCCCTGTGCCCCAGAGCCCACTGAGAGTATTCAAACTAGCCAGCCCTAACCCTGCTTATCTTGCCTCGCCTGTTCCTTTCCTTTCACGGGAACCACAATAAAGGCTCTAGCCCATCTTTCCTCCTTTTTCTCCGCTTCCTGACTGACCCCGGTGGTTCCCCCATGTGCCCCCTGTGGCCTGTCCTACCCCCTCCTTCTGGGATCTGTAAGTATAAGCAATTATCTTTCTGAGACAGTTGTCTCCTGATCTGTTGGCCTCACCATACCAGAATAATAATAAGGCCTAAATTTTAAAACAGGACCTGGTATTGGCAAGGTGGAAAAAAGCATTTTCTTTTTCTCCCAAAGGTTCCAGAATGCTTTCATTTACCAACCATTTCTGGGCAAATGTGAAGTGTTAAATGTGCTGTGTTATTTAGGTCAGACACAAGAAAGAACTTCCTCCCGGTAAGCAAGTCCACCTAAATAATGCTATTCCTGGAGCATCTTTAAAACAGTGCCATCAACAGCAACAACAGCCTTCGTGAGCCGATTCCCCACAAAGGAAGGCAGGGCTGAGGCGATGCAGCCGCTCCTGTTGGCTGAAGGCTTCGGGAATTTACCACTCAAAAGGGCACAGCCCCACCCCTCCTGAAGGAGGCCACGAGGTTCTCGCAGGGCCGCAGTCCCTGCAGACGGCTGAGGTCATCCTCACCTGAGAAGGGAGGAGGGATGGGATTACCACCCTCTCTGTTGCCCTGGGGCTCTGAGCCCGATGACGTGGGGCATCCTGGCGTAGGCTGGCCTGTGTTCACAGCTGCCTGCCGGGAGCCGGAGCCTGTCAGCTCAAGCGGCAGCGAGGGAAGACGTTTCTGACACAAAACCCCAGGGGAACCCGCGGAGGAGCTGGGCTGTCATTACTTATTAACAATGGGCCTGATCCCCAGCCAAGCAGGCCCCGGGAAATAGCCTGTAGGGAGGCCAGCCTTCCCCCTGCGAGGTGGATTAACACTTTCTGGGCAGAAGGGAGCTGTCTGGGGGGTCAATTGTCACATTTTTGCATGTAAGAGGGGCCAGTCTTTCCGTATTAGATGCAGACACACTCTTTTCCTCATTTCCCCCCTCCCCCTCTCTGCGTCCACATTCTTCTCTTCTGTTCTCCGGCGGCCCCCCCAATCCCCCCCGCGCCAAGGTTTTAAGCCAGTAAACCCACAGGATGTGGGAGACAGTGCTCATTGGGAAAGGAAGATTTGAGAATGCACACTGCCAGAAACCTAGATCTAATGCCCTCAGAGAGGGCCTGCGGGGAGGGGGGGTGGCGGGGAGGGAGAGAGAGCTGGAGCTGGGGTCCAGGAAAGGTCTGCAAACTAGATTATCGTTAAAGCTGGTTATTGCCTCTTTTCTCCCCTCGAGAGGTCCTGGGCTCTGTCAGCACGTTCTGTCCCAGCTCTGCAATCTCAGATGGGCAGAGTGACCTACCCGCGATGTTGCAGGTCATGTTTCCTGGGGAAGCAGATGCTGAGATGGAGATTAGCATACAGGACATTTTCTTAGGGAGCATTTCTAGGATCAGCACCCAGAGAAGGGAAGGACTGGAAGCTGAAGCAGGCACAGGAGGAAACTGCAATGCTAGCCCAACAACAGCCTCAGCTGACCCTGTGGGGTACTCTGGAGCTGGGGTGACCCTTCTGAGTTGTTCACAGTTGGGCCGGAGAGGTGAGCCTCAGCAACCTTGCAGGGATTAGCCCCTGGGCGTGGATGGGCTGCACCTGAAGGTGGCAGCACCCTGAGCAGGGCAGTTTCTTCAGCCTTGGGGAAGGGCTGACAGCTGAGGGCAGGCAGCAGGCAGCAGTCTCAGCAGCGAGGGGTGTAACTCCTTCGTGAAGCAGGAGCACGACAACCAGCACCCTGCCTCCTCAAGGAGGGGTGAACTGAGGATTCTCCAATCTTAAGAGGGGCATTCCTCAAGATTCCTGCCTCCCCACAGAGGCCAGCCTGGCCTCCTTTCCTGCTCCGCCTTCCCATCCTTCTTTCCACCACCCCTGTCATCCCTCCCCATCCCTCCTCCCATCCCTCTTCCCTGCAGGGGCTGCACAGAGGTCTTCCAAGTTTTAAAGGCCATCCAATCCGGTAGGCCAGTGCAAGTTTACAAGGAAGCGGAACTACCCTAATTGAGGTGGAAGGCCAGGGATCCCCTCCCTCTGGCCACCATGGTCTTGCTATAAAACACTTTGTAATCTGTAAGAGCTGGCTGGCTGAACAGGGAGCATTTTTTTCCACTCTAATTGGGCGCTTCCAAACTTCACTGCAGGGGGTGCCGAATTGTCGTAGGCACTTCTGTTTTATTTGTGTCAACAGGAGCAGGAAACGGACAGTTGTGGTGTGGTCTGTAACGTAAAGTAAATTCCAGTGGGCCATTTGGCAGGTAGGTATGTCTGTGCTAGTTTGCATCTGCTTTAGGAGAAAGTAGTGGGCCAAATTGGGAATACATGTTTAGGGATGGTCAGTTAGCATCTGATCACAAGTCCATGCTCCACAGCCTACCACAACCTGGGCTCTGATGGGCACCAGAGGTTTTGTTCATTAGCATAAAGGGTCTTACAATGAGCTCTCACTGGGGTTGCAGAGGGGTGAATGGCTAGGGATAGGAGCAGCATCCCAGCTCTTGCACGCACAGAGCAGGAAAATCCGGCAAGTCCTGTGGTTTACTCTTGTAGGAGTGGCAGCATGGGCGTGATCCTAAGTGGTC
>PVJD01014648.1:0-28231 GCA_004026545.1 Mormoops blainvillei
TATCTATGATTTTGTTTCTGTTCTGCTTGTTTCATTAATTTGTTTTTTATATTCGATTGTTGACAATTGTTAATTTATTGCCATTTTAGTTTTGATCTTCTTTTTATTAAATGAGTCCCTTTAACATTTCATATGATAATAACTTGGTGATGATGGACTCCTTTAGCTTTACCTTGTCTGGGAAGCACTTTATCTGCCCTTCTATTCTAAATGATAGCTTTGCTAGTTAGAGTAATCTAGGTTATAGGTCCTTGCTTTTCATTAATGAATACTTCTTGCCAGTGCCTTCTAACCTGCAAAGTTTCTTTTGATAAATCAACTGATAGTCTTATGGGAACTCCTTTGTAGGTAACTATCTGCTTTTCTTTTGCTGCTTTTAAGATTTTCTCTTAAATCTTTAACCTTTGGCATTTTAATTATGAAGTGTCTTGGTGTGGTCTTCTTTGTGTCCATCTTATTTGGGACTCTCAGTGTTCCTGGACTTGTATGTCTACTTCCTTTGCCAAATTAAGGAAGTTTTATTTTATTATTTTTTCAAATAAGTTTTTAGTTTCTTGCTCTTTCTCTTCTTCTCCAAGTACCTCTATGATTCAAAAGTTGGTGCATTTCAAGTTGTCCCAAAGGTTCCTTAACCTATCCTTGTTTTTTTGTGTTCTTTTTTCTTCTTGACTTTATGATTGAATGGTTTTTCTCCCATGTTCCAAATCATTGATTTGAGTCTCAACCTCAACCACTCCACTGTTGGCTCCCTGTACATTTTACTGTATCTCACTTAGTGTACCTTCATTTCTCCCTGGATCTTTTTTATGCTGTTGAAGTACCTAATGAGTTCCTTGAGCATCCTGATAACCAGTGTTTTGAACTCTGCACCTGATAGATAGTTTATTTCTATTTTGTTTAGTTCTTTTTCTGGAGTTTTGTTCTGTTCTTTCATTTGGGCCATATTTCTTTGTCTCCTCATTTTGGAATCCTCCCTGTGTTTGTTTCTGTGTATTAGGTCAAGCTGCTTTGACTCCCTTAGTAGTGTGGCCAATTGTAGACAAGCGCATTAGTAAGATGGATGGGTGGAGCCTTAGGTAATTGCCAGGATGAGGCAACCCTTATGAACCAGGTTGATGGAGTCTCCAATATGGTGTCACTGCTCTGTGACTCAGGGCTGCGGAGGGCTCAGAAAAGAGACAATGCTGCTGCCTGGTCTCTGGAATTTTGTCTGGGAGGAAGTTGTCCTCAGCACTCACACTGAAGCCAGACACTTCCATTTTCCCTGCATGCCATTGGTGCCATTCCTGCTGCTGCCATGGTGCTGGAGCCCAGCAGGAGTGAGTCTGAATAAGTCTGAAGTCTGCTGCGGGCCCTTTAAGAGGAGACTCCTCAAATCCCACAGTTTCTTCTGCTCCTCCAACCCCCACTGGTTTTTACACCTAGAAGTTATGGGGACTCCTGGCACTGGAACCCATGGCTTGGTGGTCTGGTATGGGGCTAGGATCCCTCACTCCTGAGGAATCCCTCCCATTTTTATCCACCACACATGGGTGTGGGGCCACCTATTCCATGTCTCCATGCCTCCATGCCTCTCTACATGTTTGTGCATCCATCTATTCTTTGGGTTTCCATACAGCTTGATTTTCTGATAATTCTGGGTCATAGTTGTATAGTTGTTTTGTAGTCTAGTTGTAATTTTTGCTATGGTTGTGTGAGGCAGAAAACTGTGTTTAACTACTCTACATCTTGACCAAAAGTACAGATAATCAAAAAGAGAGAATCTTAAAAGTGCCAAGAGTAGACAGTAACCTACAAATAGATTCCCATAAGACTGTTAACAGATTTCTAATCAGAAACATTTTGGGCCATAAGGGATTGGCAACAAAATATTCAAAGTGATGAAAAGCAAGGACCTACAATCAAGTCTACTCTACCCAGCAAAGCTATCCTTTAAAATATAAGTAAATATAAAGAACTTTACAGACAAGACAAAGCTAAAGGAGTTCATTACCACCAAACCAATATTACAAGAAATGTTAAATGGAATTCTTTATAAAGGATAAGGAAAAGGGGGAATGAACTTAGTGTTAAGAATAAAATGGCAATAAATATGTATGTATAAAAATCACTTTAAATGTAAATAAATGCTCCAATCAAAAGACATAGGGTAGGTGAATGGATAAGAAAACCAGACCCATATATTGGCTGTCTAGAACAGACCCACCTCAGAACAAAAGACACACACAGAGTATAATAAACATATGGAAAAACTACTTTCTGCCAAATGAAATGAAAAAAAAATTGGGGTAGCAATACTTATATCATACAGAGTATACTTTAAAACAAAAGCTAAAATAAGAGTCAAAGAAGTACATTACATTACGAACTTCTGGCCAAGATGGAGGCATAGATAGATACACTTTGTTTCCTTGTACAACCAAAAGAAGGACAACAACAAATTTAAAAACAAAAAATAACCAGAACTGCCAGAATATCAAACTGTATGGAAGTCTGACACCAAGGATTTAAAGAAAAAGCATTCATTCAGACAGGTAGGAGGGGCAGAGACGGGCAGCCAAGACAAAGAAGACATGCAGCAAGGCTGCAGTTGGTGGACTGGGGTAGGGAAGGCAGTGACTGGTGGACCAGGTGGTCCCTCATTTGCGTGCAGAGAAATTGGGAGGAACAACTGGGGAGTGAGAGAGACCGTTCAAGCCAGGGTTCCAGCGCAGGAAAAGAAAGCCTCAAAACCTCTACTGGTAAAAACCTGTGGGAGTTGCAGCATGGGAGAAACTGCCAGTCTCACAAGAGAGTTCATTTGACAGACTAACAGGATCCTAGAACATACACAAACCCACCCACCTGGGAATCAGCACCAGAAGGGCCCAATTTGCTTGTGGGTAGCCGGGGGAGTGGCTGAAAGCTGGCCAAGAGCCAAGCAAGCAGCATTGTTCCCTCTGTGACCCCTCCCCCACGTACAGCACCACAAGACAGTGACATGGGTTACCCTGCCCTGGCGAATACCTAAGGCTACACCCCTCGCAAAATAAGTGTGCTGACAGAAAATAAATATCGCCCAAAGGAAAGAACAGATTGAAGCTCCAAAAATAGAACTAAGCAATGAAGAGACAGCCAACCTAACATATGCAGAGATCAAAACACTGGTAATCTGGATGCTCACAGAATTGGTGGAGTATGGTTGCAAACTGGAGGAAAAAGGGAAGGCTATGCAAAGTGAAATCAAGCAAATATACAGGGAACCAACAGTGAAGGGAAGGAAACCGGGACTCAAATCAACAATTTGGAGCAGAAAGAAGAAACATTCAACCAGAACAGAATGAAGAAATAAGAATTCAAAAAAATGAGGAGAGGCTGAGGAACCTCTGGGACAACTTTAAACTCTCCAACCTCCGAATCATAGGGGTGCCAGAAGGAGAAGAGGATGAGCAAGACATTGAAGACTTATTTGAAAAAATAATGAAGGAGAACTTCTCCAATTTGGTGAAAGAAATAGATTTACAGGAAGTCCAGGAAGCTCAGAGAGTCCCAAAGAAGTTGGACTCAAAGAAGCACTCACCTAGGCACATCATAATTACATTACCCAAGATTAAAGATAAGGAGAGAATCTTAAAAGCAGCAAGAGAAAAGTAGACAGTTACCTATAAAGGAGTTTTCGTAAGGCTATCACCTGATTTCTCTAAAGAAATCTTACAGGCAAGAAGGGGCTGGAAAGAAGTATTCAAAGTCATGAAAGGCAAGGACCTACATCCAAGAATATTCTATGCAGCAAAGCTATTATTTAGAATGGAAGGACAGATAAAGTGCTTCCCAGACAAAGTAAAGTTAAAGGAGTTCATCATCACCAAGCTCTTATTATATGAACTATTAAAGGGACTAATCTAAGAAAAAGTAGATGTTCAAAAATATGAACAGTAAAATGACAACAAACTCACAACTATCAACAACTGAACCTAAAAAAACAAAAACAAAAACAAACTAAGCAAACTACTAGAACAGGAACAGAATCACAGAAATGGAGATCACATGGAGGGGGGTGAATGGAAGAAAAGGTACAAGGAATAAGAAGCATAAGTGGTAGGTACAAAACAGACAGGGGGAAATTGAGAATGGTATAGGAAAGAGAGAAACCGAAGAACTTATACGTAGAACCCATGGACATAAACTAAGTAAGGGAATGTGTGGGAGGTGGGTGCAGTGCAGAGGGGAATAAAGGGGAAAAAATGGGGCAACTGCAATAGCATAATCAATAAAATATATATTTTTAAAAGAGAAGTACATTTTTACATTATAATAAAGAGAGCAATCCAACAATTGGATATAACCTTTGTAAACATACAGGTACCCAACATTGAAAGCAACTAAATATGTAAAGCAAATATTGATGGACATAAAGGGAGAGATTGACAGTAATATTGTCAGAGTTTGGGACTTTGACACCCCATTGACAGCAATGGATAGATCTTCCAGATTGAAAAGCAACAAGGAAACAATGGCCTTAAATGGCACACTACTACATCAGATGTATTTGATTGATAATTTCAGACTATTTCACCCCAAAGCAGTAGAATATACGTTTTCTTCAAGGGCACATGGAACTTTTTCCAGGATATACCACATGTTAGAACACAAAAGAAATCTCAGTAAGTTGAGAAGATTGAAATCATATCAAGCATCTTCTCCAACCACATAGTATGAAATTAGAAATCAATTACAAGAAAAAGAACCTGAAAAACTTACAAACACATGGAGGCTAAATAACATGTTACTAAACAATGAATGTGTTAATAATGAGATCAAGGAAGAAATAAAAAGATACCTTGAGGCAAATGGAAATGAAAATTCAACAACCCAGAATCTATGTGTCATAGTGACAGCAGTCCTAAAAGAGAAATTCATAGCAATACAGGACGACTTGAACAAACATGAACAATTTCAGATAACAATCTACCCTTACACATAAAGAAACTAGAAAAAGAATAACAAACAAAGCCCAAAGTGAATCTAAGGAAGGAACTAATACAAATCAGAGTGGAAATAAATGAAACTATAAAATCAATACAAAAGATTGATGAATCCAAGAGCTGGTTCTTTGAAAAGATAAACAAGATTGACAAACCTTTACCCAGACTTATAAAGAAAAAAGAGAGAGGACCCCAAAATAAAATCAGAAATGAAAGAGGAGAAGTAACAACTGGCACAAAAAAGTACAAAGGATTATAAGAAAATATTATGAACAACTATATACCAACAAATAGGACAATCTGGAAGAAATGGATATATTCCTAGAAACATGCAATCGTCCAAAACTGAATCAAGAAGAAAGAGATAATCTCAATGTACTGATTACAACCAATGAAATCAATTCAGTAATAGAAAAAACTTACAACAAACAACAGCCCTGGACTAGAGGGCTTCACAGGTGAATTTTATCAAACATTCAAAGAAGAACTAACACCTATTCTTCTCAAATTAATCCAAAAAATTCAAGGGGAGAGAAGATTCTCAAGCTCACTTTACGAGGCCAGCATTATTCTAATTCCAAAAACTGGTAAAGACACTACGAAGAAAGAAAATTATAGGCCAATATCTCTGATGAACATTGAGGCTAAAATCCTCAACAAAGTATTAGAAACTGGATCCAGCAATACTTTGTAAAGATCATATACCATAATCAAGTGGGATTTATTCCTAGGATATAAGGTTGGTACAATTATCCACAAATCAATTGATGTGATACACCAATAAGCAAAATGAAGGATAAAAATTATGATTATACCAGTAAATGGAAACATATACAATGCTCATGAATAGGAAGATGAGTCAAAATGTCCATACTACTCAAAGCAATTTATATATTCAATACTCCTATCAAAATACCAATGGCATATTTCACAGAACTAGAACAAATATTCCAAAAATTTACATGGAACCATGAAAGACCCCAAATAGCTTCAGCAATCTTGAGAAAGAAGATCAAAGTTGGAAGTATCACACTACCTGGTATCAAACTATACTGCAATGCTATAATAATCAAAACGGCATGGCACTGGCATAAAAACAGACATATACATCAATGGAACAGAATAGAGAGCCCAGAAATAAACCCACGCCTTTATGGTCAATTAATATTTGACAAAGGAGGCAAAAGCATACAATGGGGGTAAAGCAGTCTATTCAATAAACAGTGTTGGGAAATTTGGACAGATATATGCTAAAGTGAGATTAGACCAGCTTCTTACAGCAGATACAAGGAGAAATTCAAAATAAATTAAAGACTTAACTTAAGGACTCAAAACCATAAAACTGCTAGAAGAAAGTATAGGCAATAAAATCTCTTAGCAATATTTTTTCTGATATATCTCCTCAGGCAAGGGAACAAAAGAGAAAATAAACAAATGAGATGACATTAAACTAAGTTTTTCCACAACAAAGGAAACCATCAATAAAATGAAAAGGCAACCCATTGAATGGAAGAATGTATTTGCCAATAATATATCTGATAAGGGGTTAATATCCAAAATTTATCAAGAACTCATACAAATCAACAACCAAAAAAAACAAAACAAAACAAAACAAAACCCAAAAAAACTATAACACAAAAACCCAAGCAATCCAATTAAAAAATGGGCAAAAGACCTCTATAAGACACTTCTCCAAAAAGGGCATACAGATAGCTAGTAGACATAAGAAAAGATGCTCAACCTCACTAATCATCAGAGAAATGCAAATTAAAACCACAATAAGATACCACCTCACATCTGTTAGAATGGCTGTCATCAATAAATCAATAAACAAGTACTGGTGAGGACGTAGAGAAAAGGGAACCCTCATTTACTATTGGTGGGAATGCAGATTGGTGCAGCCACTCTGGAAAACAGTATGGAGTTTCCTCAAAAATTAAAAACTGAATTGCCATTTCTGGGTATATGAAGAGACCTGAAACACTAATTAAAAAAATACATGCAACCCTATGTTCATTGCATCATTATTTATAATAGCCAAGATATGGAAGGAACCCAAGTGTACATCAATATACAAGGTGATAAAGAAGTGGTGGTACAGCCCAGCCCTGTGTGACTTGGAGTGTTGTCCCATAGTTGAAGGGTTGTGGGATTGATCCCTGGCCCTTGTACATACCTAGGTCGTGGGTTCAATCTCCTTTTGGGTGAACACAAGCAGTATGGGTGTGCATGGGAGGCACCCAATTGATGCTTCTCTCTCGCATTGATGTTTCTCTTTCCCTTCCTCTCTCCCTCCCTCTCTAACAGCAGTGAAAAAAATGTCCTTGGGTGAGGATTAAAAAAAAAAAGAAGAAACAGTGGTACATATATACAATGGAATATTACTCTGCTTTCAAAAGGAAGGAAATCTTACCATTTGCAACAGCATGGAAGACCTAGAGGTTAATTATGCTAAGTGAAATAAGTCAGCCAGAGAAAGACAAATTACATATGATTTCACTTACATGTGAATCTAAAAAAATATAAATGAACAAAAAATGGAAATTGAGCCATAGATACAGAAAATAGATAGAACAGACTGACCGATGGTTACCAGAGGTGAGACGGAGTGGAGGCACTAGGTGAAAATGATGAAGGGATTGAATACAGGCTGGTAGTTACAAGATAGTTATGAGGATGTGAAGTACAATATAGTACTAATATTCTATAATATTCAAGGTCAATAATATTGTAATAACTATGTATGGTGCCAGGTGAGTACTGGAAATATTGGTGGGGACTCTGTGTAACATATATGATTGTCTAAACACAATGCTCTATGCCTGAAACTAATACAAAATAATATTGAATGTAAAATGTAATCTAAAAATGTGCCACAACTTACTTACACAGCAAGTCCATAACCATGCATTTATAAATTAAGCTGCTTTGCAAGTCTCATGTTTCTACACCTTTGTTCATATCCAAGGCAATTTCCTTAATGTAAAGCTCTAGAAGTGGAAATGCTCAGTCACAGGATGTGTGCAATTTTTCAGGCTTATGTATTTGGATTTATTAATTCTTTTTATCTTTTCTGGATACCTGTTATACTTTAAATGGCTTTGCAATATTTCAGAGCCAAAAAAAGCTTTCAAGCATCTCTGGGGAAACTACAGGCTCTCTTGGGAGCCACTGAGGCATTTGCACCAAGAGGAAAATTTAGAGGGTCAATCAGTAGGTGAAATGCAGGGTTGGGAACGTTCCTATACACAGGACTGAAAGTTTTTTAGGGGGTAGAGAAGGGAAGGACAAGTACCTTCTGGGACTGGGAAGCAATCCTCACCTCCTACTGGGGTGGAGCTTGTAACTGGGAGAGGGTTGGAACCACCGCCACAAGACACACATCACTATGCAGTCCAGTTCATGTTACCACACATACCTTTGAGGCTTGGGACTGGCTGATGGAGTTGACTCAGCAGCGGTTGAGTTTAGGTGGTAATGGAAGGTACTTTCCACTTTTACATCCCTTTCTGATTCTTTGCGAGGTTCTCTGCTGTTTGGTCTCAAGTGTAAGTGTGAATAGGTGTGAATGAATGCATGTGAGGAGAGAACCAGCGGGCTTTAGGAGGGTCTGGGCAGCAAGGTCTGTGGACTCAGAGGAAGAAGGTTCTCCAGGATGTGATCTTTCTCTTTTCAGGTGTCATGGCCACCATGGCCCTTGTAGTGGGACTAGGGCAAGGTAGGATGGTGGGCCATGGAGGGAAGGGGTCAGATGAGGGTGGTGAGAATCTTACAGGCATTATTTGAGGTGTCTGGGACCTGGAGGCACCAGGAACAGCAGACAGAGGATAAACTCGGAAGTTGTCAATGGGGCCAGTGAAGGGGAGTATACTAGCCCACGCACTGCACACAGGACACAGTGCGCATGCCCAGTGCCTGGCCTTCCAATGAACCATCCGTTTGGCAGGTGTGCAAGGTTTGGGGCACAGAGCTGTGCACGTTGCATCTTATGATATGGTTTCTTTCTGGTTGACTGAGACTCGGCTGGTAGGTACACAGGTAAGTCCTCCCAAGAGTTTGAGTACGAGTAAGTGTGAGGAGAGAGCCAGCAAGCCTCTTGCTTGTTGGGGTGGTTTTCTCTGTGGCCTCTGAGGAAGAGAGTCCTTGAGGCTGTCCCCTATCTCCTTATAGGCATCATGGCCACAATGGGCCTTGTCATGGTAGGGCTAGGACAAGGGAGGACGGTGGGCCAAGGTATGCAGGGAATCTAATGCAGATGGTGCGAGCCAACAGAGCACAGAATCGGTGGTTATCAGTGGACAGCTGGACATGGCAATATATTACAAAATCTATTTATACTGGAGAGTCTAGTTGTGAAACTAAATGTCTTTAGGAAGGTCGAACATTTTTTAGTAAGTACTTGAAGGGTCCCCTTTCTGCCACATTGGAGGTGAGAGAAACAAAAGGGTTTGTAAACAGCAAATCACATTGAATATCATGTGATTGGAAAACACGCTGTTGTTGTTAATGATGAAAAAAATGAAAAAGTTGTTGAACCAATACAGATGTGTTGTATAAACGACTTCCTTGCTGAAAAGTGGGTGAAAACTAAATCTCATGAATGGGACATTGAGCAAGGAGACATATTTTGGTGTTTCCTGGATATGTATATTATATGAACCTGGAAATCATCCCTCTGGCTTCCCTATAGTGCTTATTAATAAACAACACACAGCATAGAAAAGAATAAAATGACTTCTAGAATTATTGCTCCTTGCAGATAACAGAGTATATCTATACAGGAAGAGTAGCTTTATTAAGAATATTTACAGAGAAGAGTATAGGAAAAAATCTCATCAGATTTGTGATTACTCTGTATAGAATGTATATTTGTGCCTTCTATTGTCATAGTAGTAATAAGAATACTTTTTATGTGCACCTACACTCCCACAAGGACCAATGACCAAGTGACAAAAAAATCTCAACAAGAGGAACTGCCAGTTTAGAGTCTGTATATTGAACCTGGACAAGAGAGAGAAGAGGGAGCACCTGCGGTTAAAGGTGAAGAGGGGATGAAACAATATTTTTGTATTTTACTTATGATGCTGTACTAGGAATAAATAAAGGATTCCCTGAAAATTGGCTGGAAACCTATATGTTAACAAGTATAGCTTGCAATTGCAGTCCCTCTCTCTGATTAGTGTTGTCTCTTTTAGCGTTTTACCCATTCCATGTTTTAAATTACTTGGCATGCCTGGAAAATACAATCCTTGCCAAGGGTCTACATCATGCAAACCAAAGGAAGCTATTCCATCTAGGCAAAATTATACACTATTTCACTAGTTAAACTTGGTTGTCTTAAGATGTTGTTTTGGGGACTTCTTAAGTCATTGCATCAAAACTTTGAGCAAACCTAGATATATTTTGGTTAGCTCTTAGATGGTGATTTTTAAAACATTTCATAATATAGAGAATTAAAAATGTAAAACCCTTTCCTAGCTTCTGTTTTGTCCTCAATATTTTTGTCTTCCTGAGTCATAATCTAATTGTCACATATTCTTTAAAAGACTTTTTACTTAGAAAAGATTTAAAACATAATTTTTTAAATTCACAACAGGTTTGCCATCAGAACACAGTTGTCAAAACCACCACTGAATCAAAACCAAAATGGGAAAGGAAAAGACTCATATCAACATTGTGGTCATTGGACACGTAGATTCTGGCAAGTCTATCACTACTGGCCATCTGATCTACAAATGTGATGGGATCAACAAAAGAACCATCAAAAAGTTTGAGAAGGAGGCTGATGAGATGGGGAAGGGTTCCTTCAAGTATGCCCGGGTTTTGGATAAACTGAAAGCTGCACACAAACATGGTATCACCATTGATATCTCCCTGTGGAAATTTGAGACAAGAAAGTATCATGTGACCATCATTGGTGCCCCAGGACACAGAGACTTTATCAAAAGCATGATGACGGGCAAATCTCTGGCTGACTGTGTTGTCCTGATTGTTGCTGCTGGTGTTGGTGAGTTTGAAGCAGGGATCTCCAGGAATGGGCAGACCCATGAGCATATCCTCCTGGCTTACACACTGGGTGTGAAACAACTGATTGTTGGTGTTAATAAAATGGATCCCACTGAGCCACCCTATATCCAGAAGAGATACGAAGAAATTGTTATAGTAGTCAGCACCTATATTAAGAAAATTGGCAACAACCCCAACACAGTAGCATTTATGCCTATTTCTGGTTGGAAAGGTGACAACATGCTAGAGCCATGTGCTAACATGTCTTGGTACAAGGGATGGAAAGTCACTCATAAAGATGGCAATGCCAGTGGAACCATGCTGCTTGAAGCCCTGGATTGCATCCTGCCACCAACTCATCTAACTGAGAAGCCTTGCGTCTGCCCATCCAGGATGTCTACAAAATTGGTGGTATTGACACTGTCCCTGTGGGCCAAGTAGAGACTGGTGTTCTCAAACCCTGCATGGTGGTCACCTCTGCTCCAGTCAGCGTTACAACCCAAGTAAGAAGTTTTGGGTGAAACTCTTCCTAGGGACAGTGTGGGCTTCAGTATCAACAATGTGTCTATCAAAGGTGTTTGTTGTGGCAGTGTGGCTGGTGAGAGCAAAAATGACACGCCAAAGGAGGCAGCTGGCTTCATGTACATGGATTGGGCTGGTTCCATATCCACATGTGGTGGATAAAAATTCAGGAGGGATATCTCTGGAGAAAGGAGCCCCAGCCTCACACCGGGCCCCCAGCCCAGGTTTCCATCACCAGGAAGATAAGTCACCACAACTTAGAGCTGCAAAAACCAGTGGGGATTAAGTTGGTAAAGAAACTTTAGGATTCCCAAGCAGTTCCTTTTAAAGAAAACACACACAGACTTAGACTCACTTCCTCTGAGCTCCAGCACTGGGGTAACAACTTGAAAGGCACAAGTGGCATACAAGGAGAAATTGAAGCATCTGACATCAAGGTGAGAACCGGGGGACAGAGGGGCAGGCAGAGGCCATTGCCCATTTTCTGAATACTCTTCCCACAGAGCCACACATACAGCAGGTGGGTGCCATATCTGAGACTCCATCAACCTGGCTAATACTGTTTGTCCTGCCCTTGAGATCCCCAGAGACTCTGTTCCACCCAAATTACAAGTCAACTCAAAATACTTTTCCATATGAATGACTGGTCGTGGCTCTCGCTTCATGGCTTCCTAAATCCTCTCAAACAAGCAATAGCCAGCCTCAGTGAGCCCCAGGCCTTGTACATCTAGCTATGTGACCCCATGCCTGGCACTAGAAGCACCCAGCCTAGGTTCACAGCTTGGCTTTGGCCTGATATTCTCCAAGCCCAGCACAAGTAGCAGCCATCTCATATTGCTTTATAGCTCAGGCAGGGTGGTCCCGGGCAAAACACAGGTGGGGATTTATCTTGACCTGCACCATCCAGGATACCCCAGAGCCTGCACACCCAGTGGACTGCTAAAGACCACATTGGAGCACCACCACCCTGCCCCTGCACAGTTGATACTCCATGGAGGATGGAGGTTGGTGGTCAGTAGTCATAGCCAGTCCTTATAGCTGACTGGCCTGGGTAAATTTCTCCCATTGACCTGCCAACAGCAACCAAGTCTCAGCTACAAGAGAAGGATGTACTCAGCTCACATGAAGGGCACACGTTGAGTACCAAGCTTGGATGACAAGGGAGCCTGTGCCACTGAACCCTACAGGACACCTACTACATTATGCCACACAACCAAGACAAGGAGTCATATCAGCTCTACCTAATACATAGAAACAGATGACGAGACAAAGAAACATGACCCAGATGAAAGAACAGATCAAAACTCTAGGAAAATAACTGAGTAAAAGGGATATAAGCAATCTATCAGATGCAGAGTTCGAAACACTGCTTATAAGGATGCTCAAGGAACTCATTGGGTATGTCAACAGCATAAAAAAATCCAGACACATGCCCTGGCTGGTGTGGCTCAGTGGATTGAGCATCAGATTGTGAACCAAAGGGTTGCTGGTTCAATTCCCAGTCAGGGCACATGCCTGGGTTGTGGGCCAGTATGGGGTACATGAGAGGCAACCACACATTGATGTTTCTCTCCTTCTCTTTCTCCCTCTTTTCCCCTCACTCTAAAAATAAATAAATAAATAAATAAATAAATAAATTAAAAAATAAAAAATAAACAGATGAAACTGAAGGATACAGTAATTGAAACAAAGAACAATTTACAGGGAAACAACAGTAGAGAAGATGAAGCCAAGGATCAAACCAATTATTTGGGAAATAAAGAAACAAACAAACAAAAAAGACAATTGGATCAACAAAAAGAAAAAAGAATCCAAAAAGTTGAGGTTAGTGTAAGGAGCCTCTAGGACAACGTCAAGTGTTCCAACATTTGCATCAAAGCGTTACCAGAAGGAGAAGAGAAAGAGCAAGAAATTGGAAATCTATTTGAAAAAATGAATGAAGGAAAATTTCCCTAATTTGGTGAAGGAGATCAACATGCAAGTCCAGGAAGCACAGAGAGTCCCAAACAAGATGCATACAAAAAGGCCCACTCCAAGACACATCATAATTAAAATGCCAAAGATTAAAAAAAAAGTAGCAAGAGAAAGTCAATTAGTCAACTACAGAGGAGTTCCCATAATACTGTCAGTTGATTTCTCAAAAGAACTTTTCAAACTAGAGTGATTGGCAAGAAATATTCAAAGCCATGTAAAGCAGGGCCCTACAGCCAAGATTGCTCTACCCAGCAAAGCCATGAGTTAAAATAGAAGGGCAGATAAAAAGACTTCCAGATGAGAAAAAATAAAGGAGTTCATCACCATTAAACCATTATTATATGAAATGTTAAACGGATTTAAAAAAAAAGATGATCAAAACTATAAGCAATAAAAGGGCAATAAATACATATCTATAGGACTCATGGACATGAACAGCATTGTGGTGATTGTTGGTGATAAGGAGACTAAATCATAATGAAAAAAATAAAATAAAAATTAAATCAAAATAAAATAAAATAAAATAAAATACATATCTATCAACAATTGAATCTAAAAAACAAATTGAACAAACAAGAACAGAGATTGAATCATGGATACAGAGAATGTTTTGATGGATACCAGATGAGAGGGGGGTGTGCGGGAATGGGTGAAGAGGTGAGGGGATTAAGAAGTATAAGTAGGTAGTTACAGAATAGCCATGGGGATGTAAAGTACAGTGCAGGAAATGGAGTAGCCAAGGAACTTATACGGATAACCCATGGACGTGAACATTGGTGTGGAGATTGCCTGAGTGGGGGGGGGATGCTGGGTGGAGGGGGGCTAAAGGGGAAAATTTGGGAAAACTTTTATAGCATAATCAACAAAATATAATTTGAAATATTTGGCAAAACTACAAGGAGAAATTAGTCACAATAAACAGACTAAAATCATTAAGGATATGTAAGGCTTGTACATCATGATTAACAAATTTTACCTAATGGAAATATATAGAACTCTATTCAGCAACTGAATTCATATTCTTTTTCACACAATTATTTATTCACACTTGCCTTTTGTATTTTGTTAAAAGTTGATGGCAAAGTTTTGTTTTATCCATTGTGTTGATTTTGCTGATGCTTTGAATATCAAATTTAAATATCAAATGTTTCCAATGATTTTTTTTAATTGCTGGGGGCCCCTTCCCAGTATGACCTAAGCATCTGCTTAGGTGGCCTTTAGGGTAATCTAGCACTGATTCTGGTCTTTCCTTCAGATTTGCACCCCTCCCAGTCCATCACCAGGTACTGGGTTGCTGTAAATGCAAGGAAATCTAGTACAACCTGGACGGTACGCTCAGTTTGCACATCTGAAATCTGGGGATGGGAGAGAGTTGCCAGGTGGATGGGAAGGGCCTCTTAAACTAGGTGCATCATGACAATAAGGAACCAGTTTGAGTGTTTCATTGCAGGCCACTGAAGGCAGGCATAAATTGGAAGGATGATAGGCTGCCTCAAATAAATGAAGGAAGAATTGGCTTAGCAAGGGGAGGGACCAGGGAAGCTTTGGGAACATCAGCGGTAGTGGTTTTGTCCCTCCTGCTCAGGTGTGTGGAACAAAGCTCCAGAGTATGGAGGCTATGGCACCCCTGTCTTTCTACTTTACCTGAGGGGTGGCAATCCTCCTTGCACCCTAGAGGAACCTGCACAGAGGGAACCTGAAGAGAAGCAGGCATCCTATCCCCCTTAAGGGCTTCTGATTCCTGACAATGAACTCCTGCTGCTAAACCCAGGGAGTACCCACCCCTGTGACCATCTGTTGCCTCACCTGGGACTCTGCTAGTACCCGAGGGTCCTGGGGTGGGGTCCTGTAGTTCAGGCCTTTCAGCCACAGGGGAGGTACTAACTGTAAGCATGGCCTTGTGTTGTCTGGTCTCTCCTGCTGCCTCCCACATTGCTCAACATCTGCTGGGCTAGAAGACTAGCTGCCAAACCCTCAACCCACTCACGGCCTTGGGAGCCCAAGGAGGAGATGAGGAGCAGGTACAGCCTCTGCAGAGCGCCGATAAGATGGGCAAAGGAATGCGCCTCTTCAGGCCCAGCCACCTTGGGGGCTCTGCCCCTCGGAATCTGGGGTCCAGGTCTGGTCCAGAATGGATCTGGGGCTTCATACTTGCTGGGCAGGGGGGCAAAGCCTGGGGTGGGAGGGGAACCTGGGACTGGCTCAGGCAGCAGACTCAGCCACAGAGATGATGTTCTATTACAGCTTCTGACTGCGCTGCTCAGGACCCAGACTCTAGGGGACATTGCACAGCCCCAGAGGCATTTCTGTACTTGGTTATCCCTGTGTCCCCAGCCCCGCAGTGCTGGGGGAAGCTGCCTAGATGAAAGGAAGGATGGAGGAGGAAGATCAGGGCTGTACAAGGGGATGAAAAGCCTGTGTTCCAAGAACACTGCATGGAGTACAAGGTAAAATCTACCCGGAGACATTTGCTGGAATGCAATTGACAGTGCCCTGGATGAGAATCAAAGGAATTGAGTTGGCTCTTGGTTCTCCTTCTTAAAAGCCATGTGTTTACCTGTAAGATGTAGATGATACGTGTTCTTTGAGTCTCAGCTTTGTTCCCTGTAAAATGAAGATAACGCTTGCCTCGCATGTTTTCCATACAGATTAAATCAGATAAAAAAAGGGCATTATCAAAGGAGGAGCTAGGCCTGTTCTTTTTTTTTTTTTTTGTTAGTTTATTTTGTTCATTAGATTCCACATATGAGTGAAATCACACGGTACTTGTCGTTCATTGCCTGGCTTATTTCACTTAGCATAATGCTCTCCAGGTCCACCCATGCTGTCACAAAGGGTAAAATTCCCTTCTTTATTTATGACCAAGTAGTCTTTCATTGTGCAAATGTACCACAACTTTTTTATACATTCATCTACCTGATGGGCACGTGGGATGTTTCCAGATCTTGGCTATTATAAATAACACTGAATGAATTTAGGGGAGCATGTATGCTTTCAAATTAATGTTTTGGAATTCTTAGGATATATTCCCAGAAGTGGGATCACTGGGTAAAAAGGTAGTCCTATTTTTAATTATTTGAGGTAACTCCATACTGCTTTTCACAGTGGTTGCACCCGTCTGCATTCTCACCAGCAGTGCATGAGGGTTCCCTTTTCTCCACATCCTCACCAGTACTTGTTGTTTGTTGATTTATCGATGACAGCCATTGTGACAGATATAAAGTGATATCTTATTGTGGTTTTAATTTGCATTTCTCTGATAATTAGTGACACTGGCCATTTTTTCATGTCTATTGGCCATCTGTATGTTCTCTTTGGAGAAGTGTCTATTGAGGTCCTTTGCCCATTTTTTAATTGGATTGTTTTTTTGGTGTTCAGTTTTATAAGTTGTTTATAAATTTTGGATATTAACCCCTTATCAAATGTATCATTGGCAAATATGTTCTCCTATTCAGTGGGTCATCTTTTTAGTTTGTTGATGACTTCTTTTGCTGTGCAAAAACTTTTTAGTTTGATGTAGTCCCATTTGTTTATTTTCTCTTTTGTTCCCCTGCTTGAGTGTTGAGATTTATGGTTTTGAGCCTTACATTTAAGTCTTTAATTTGTTTTTTGTTTTTTCTTGTGTATTGTGTAATGAAGGTGGTCTAGTTCGAATTTTTTTGCATGCATCTGTCCAATTTTCTCAACACCATTTATTTAATAGACTATCTTTAGCCAACTGTATGTTTTTGCTTTCTCTGTCAAATATTAATTGACCATAAAGGCATAGATTTATTTCTGAACTCTCTATTCTATTCCATTAATCAGTATGTCTGTGTTTATGACAGTATATTCTGTTTTGATTACTATAGCCTTATAGTATAGTTTGATATCAGGTAGTGTGATTCATTCAACGTTGTTCTTCCTCAAGATCGCTGAAACTATTTGGGGTCTTTCGTGGTTCCATATAAATTTTTGGAATATTTGCTCTAGTTCTGTGAAATATGCCATTGGTATCTTGATAGAAATTGTGTTGAATCTATAGATTGCATTGGATAGTATGGACATTTTAACAATGTTAATTCTTCCTATCCATGAACACACTATATACTTCTACTTATTTGTATGTTTAATTACTTTCTTCAGCATTTTATAACTTTTCAAATATAGATCTTTTACATCCTTGATTAAATTTATTCCTAGGCATTTTGAAAAGAAATTGTGAATGGGATTGTTTTCTTGTTTCCCCTCTTTGATAGTTCATTATTGGTGTAGAAAAATGCAACTGATATCTGGATATTTATTTTGTGCCCCACTAATATACTGAATCCATGTATCAATTCTAGCAGTTTTTTGTGTGGAATCTTTAGGGTTCTTTATATACAGTATCATGTCATCTACAGATAATGACAACTTAACTTCTTCCTTCCCAATTTGGATGCCTTTTATTTCTTCTTTTTTGTCTGAATGCTGTGGCTATGACTTCTAGTGTTATGTTGAATAAAAATGGTGAAAGCAGACACCTCTGTCTTTTTCCTGATCTTAAGGAAAATGTTTGTATATTTTTCACATTGAGTACGATGCTGGCAGGGGGTTTGTCATATATGGTCTTTATTATGTCGAGGTATGTTCCCTCTATTCCCACTTTGCTGAAAGTTTTTTTTTTATAAGAATGCTTGGTGTATTTTATCAAATGCTTTTTCTGCAGGTATTGATATGATTGTATGATTTTATCCTTCATTTTGTTTATGTGATGTATCATGTTTATTGATTTGTGGATATTGTGTCAACCTTGCATCTTTACAATAAGTTCCACTTGATCATGGTGTATGATCTTTGAATATTTTGTTGAGGATTTTAGCACCTATGTTCATCAGGGATGTTATCCTATAATTTTCTTATTTTGTAATGTCTTTATCTGTTTTTGGAATTAGGATAATGCTGGACTTATAAAATGAGCTTGAGAATCTTCCAACCCCTTGACATTTTTGGAATGTTTGAGAAGGAGAGGTGTTAGTTCTTCCTTGAATGTTTGGTAAAATTCACTTGTGAAGCCATCGGCACAGGACTTTTATTTGCTGGGAGTTTTTTTTTTTTTCTTTCTTTGATTTCTGCTTCAATTTCACCATTTGTAATATGTCTGTACAGATTCTCTGATTTTTCCTGATTCAGTTTTAGAAGATTATATGTTTTTACAAATTTATCCATTTTGCCCCACTTGTCCAATTTTTTTGGTATATAGTTGTTCATAATATTTTCTTAAAATCCTTTGTATTTCTTTAGTGTCAGTTGTTACTCCTCCTCCTCTTTCTTCCCTGATTTTGTTTTAATTTGGGTCCTCTCTCTTTGTTTCTTGATGAGTCTGGTTAAAGGTTTGTCAATGTTGTTTATCTTTTCAAAGAACCAGCTCTTGATTTCATTAATCTTTTGTATTATTTTTTAGACCTTATTTCATTTATTTCCACTCTGATCTTTATAATTTCCTTCCTCCTCATTTTGGGCTTTGTTTGTTGGTCTTTTTCTAGTTTCTTTAAGTGTAAAGTTAGATTGTTTATTTGAGATGTATTTTTTAAAATTCTCAACTGAGGATATGTTTATTGAGTTTTAGAGACAGATGAAGGATTAGAGAGCGAAGGAGGGAGTGCATGTGTGCATGTACGAGAGAGGGAGAGAGAGAGAGAGAGAAAGAGAGAGAGAGCAAGAGATATGAGAAAAACATTGATTGGTTGCCTTCCAAATATACCCTGAGTGGGGATCAAATCCACAATCTTTTGGTGTACAGGACGACACTCTAACCAAGTCACCTGGCCAAGGCATATTTTTTTTCATTTTTTGAAATAGGCCTGTAACCCTATGCATTTCAATTATGATTACTTTTGCTGTGTCCCATAGATTTAGGGTTGTTGTGTTCTCATTTTCATTTATTTCAAGGTATATTTTGATTTCTTTCTTGATCTCATTGTTAACACATTCATTGTTTAGTAACATGTTATTTAGCTTCAATTTCTTTGTGTGTTTTTCAGTTTTCTTCTTGTGATTGATTTCTAGTTTCAGTATCATTAAAGTCAGAGAAGATGCTTGATATGATTCCAATCTTAAACTTATTGAGAATTCTGTTTTGTCCTAAAATTTGGTCTATCAGAGAAAATGGACCTCGTGCCCTTGAAAATAATGTTTTGCTGCTTTGGGATGAAATGCTCTGAAGATATTTATTAACTCCATCTGGTTTAGTGTGTCATTTAAAGCCACCATTTCTGTGTTGATTTTCTGTCTGGCTGATCTATCCACTGATGTCAATGGGGTGTTAAAATCCACTACTATGACTATCATTGTCAGTCCCTCCCTTTATGTCCATCAAGATTTGCTTTATATATTTAGGTGCTGCTATGTTGGGTGTATAAATGTTTACAAGGGTTATATCCTCTTGGTGTATCACTCTCTTTATCATTATACACTGTCCTTCTTTGTCTCTTACTATTGCCTTTATTTTAAAGTCTATTTTGTCAGATGTAAGTATTACTACCTCAAGTTATTTTTCCCTTTCCATTTGCATGAAATATCTTTTTTCATCCCTTTACTTATTTTGTATCTTTCATTCTGAGGTTTGTCTCTTGTAGACAGCAGGTATAAGGATTTTATTTTCTTATCCATTGAGCTGCCCTATGTCTTTTGATTGGATCATTTAAGCCATTTATATTTAAAGTGATTATTGATAGGTAGGTATTTATTGCCATTTTATTCTTTTAATTATGTTTCTTCTTTGTCCTCCTCCTCCTATTCTTCTTGTCCCTTTAACATTTCTCGTAATATTGGTTTGGTGGTAAAAAACTTCTTTAGCTTTTTCTTTTCTGGGAAGCTCTTTATTTCTCCTTCAATTTTAAATTAAAACCTTTCTTGATAAAGTAGTCTTTGTTGCAGTTCCTTGCTTTTGATCACTTTGAATATTTCATGCCAATCCCATCTGGCCTGAAATGTTTCTGCTAAGAAATCAGCTGACGGTCTTATGGGAGCTTCCTTGTAGGTAACTAACTGTCTTTCTCTTGCAGCTTTTAAGATTTTCTCTGTCTTTAACCATTACCCTTTTAAATATGATGTGTGTTGGTGTGACCCTCTTTTGGTTCTTCTTGTTAGAGACTCTCTGTGCTTCCTGGACTTGTATGTCTATTTCCTTCACCAGGTTAGGGAAGTTTTCAGTCATTATTTCTTCAAATAGGTTCTCGATGGTTTGCTGTCTCTCCTTTCCTTCTGCTACCCCTATGATGAGACTGTTGTTATACTTCATGTTGCCCCAAAGTTCCATTAAACTATCCTCATTTAAAAAAAATCTCTTTAATAAAGATTTTATTTATTTATTTTTAGAGGGAGGGGAAGGGAGAGAGAAAGAAAGGGAGAGAAACATAAATGTGTGGTTGCCTCTCACGCTACCACCACTGGGGACCAGGCCTGCAACCCAGTCATGTGCCCTGACTGGGAATCGAATTGGTGACCCTTTGGTTCACAAGCTAGCACGCAGTCCACTGAGCCACTCCAGCCAGGGCCTATCCTCCTTTTTAAAAGTTCTTTTTTGTTTTTGCTGCTCTGATAGGGTGTTTTTTCCTACCTTGCCTTTCAAATTGCTGAGAACTAAGCCTGTTCTAAAGGTCCTTCTAATATTGATAGTATCCAAATCCGAATTTTCTTTGGGACCATGGCTAGAGGCCAAAATGCAATGGAAGTTAGGTCCAGCCACTTGAGTATCACTCACTGACTTACCACACACCTCGTCTCACCTCCGTAACCCTTCCAGCCTGTGAACCCCCTTCTTTTCTAACACTCACTCTGCCTACAGCTTCAGGGCACCAGACCATACTACTTGCTACTTAGGGCACAGGTGAACTCAGCTAGTGTCATACCCTAGGTCTGTAAATGAGATCCTCAAGCAATGGTAGTCCCAGACTGATGTCCAAGATGAATTGCCACATAGAGATGCATGCAGTAGAACAATGTGTGTGATATCATCCTGTGTGTGTATGTGTATGTAGGATATACATATAAAATATGCTTACATATTCATGTTTTATGAAAAAGGGAAGTGTACCCAATTTTCATTTTTATGAAAATTTATGGATGCATGCACAAGAAACTGTTAACAGTGATTATCACTAGGCAGTGGAACTGGGATGATGAAGTGGGAGAGAGGGGGCATTTTTATTTTTACTAATCATTATAATTTGAAATTTTTACTGTGCACACATATTACTTTTGTTATAATGGAAAATTTAAATAAAGATATATAAATGATAAATTGACATGTAGAAATAGATGATAGAAAATGGATATACCATATTTTTCCATGTATAATGCACTCCCATGTAAAATGCACACCCATGTTTCTGGTCCAAACTTTCAGGAAAAAACATTTGATTTTAATTTTTAATTAAATTTTTAATTTATATATAAACCAATTATTGTATTCCAGGCTATTATTTTTCATATGTATATCGTTATTGGCTTCTAGAGTTACATTTTTACCATGTAAGCATAAATAAAATAATTAAAATCATTTATATAGATATGGAGTTAGCACTACTTGTGTATAATTGCATCCTTATTCTCCCTCAAAAATTTGGGCAAAAAAGTGTGCATTATACATAACAAAGTATGGTAGATAATTGATATATAAATAGATAAAGATAGCTAGGGACAGGCAGACAGATGTACGGACAGATATCTCCGTGCTTCAGTTTCCTCGCAGATGAAATAACTTCTATTTAATACGATTATAATGTGACCATTAAATGACCTAATGCATTAGAGTCCTTGGAACAGTTCCTGTCACAGAGTAAGTGCTCAATAAATATTTTCTTGAGTGCAATAATTGTGCGGAGTAAGATATGTGGGACTGATGTGATAATCTCTTTTGCCATCTTGTGGTCGGTCTATGACATGCAGGAAAATTAATGCTAATAAGCATGTTTTTAGCCCTCTGCATAGATATTTGAGTTATATATGGTCTTATGGGGTGGTGGACTTATGATTTTTAAAATAAAAAAGAATATAGAATTCCAGTCAAGATGGTGGCATAGGTAAACGTAGCTTGCCTCCTTGTGTAACCACATCAAAATTACAACTAAACTATAGAACAACCATTACTCAGAACTGTCAAAAATCAAGTTTAATAGAAGTCCGACAACTACAGAATTAAAGAAAACATATTGATCCAGACTGGTAGGAGTGGTGGAGACACAGACAGGCTCATCCCACACCCATATGTGGTGGATAAAAACTCAGGAGGGATATCTAGTGAGCAAGGAGCCCCAGCTCCATACCAGGCCCCCCAACCCAGGGTTCCAGTGCCAGGAAGATAAGTCCTCAAAACTTCTGGCTTCAAAAACAGTGGGGATTGAGTTGGTGAAAGACACTTCTAGAGTCCCAAGTAGTTCCTCTTAAAGAATCCACATAAGGACTTTCTCAGACTCACTCTCTCTGAGTTCCAGCACCAAGGTAGCAGCTTGAAAGGCACCGGTGGCATATAGGGAAAAACAGAAGTGTCTGGAATCAAGGCAAGAGCTGGGGGACAGCTTTCTCCCAGACAGAAATGTAGGAACAGGCCATTGTTCCTTTTTTTAACCCTCCCCCCACAGAACCACAGAGCCAGCAGGCTGGTGCCACATCTGAGGCTCCATCAGTCTGGCTAACATTGTTTGCTTCACCCTGGAGATCCCCTGAGGCTCCATCCCACTCAATGTACAGGCCCACCAAAGCTGTTAACAGTGGTTTTTCCCTATGAATGGTTGGTCTTGGATTCTGCTTCACAACTTCCTAAATCCTTTCAAATAATCAACAGCTGGCCTCTGCAACCCCCCAATCCTCATACCTCTTGCTAAGTGGCTCCAGGGCCAGCACTGGCAGCATCAAACCTAGGTTCACAACTTGGCTTCCCCTGGGAATCTCCAAGCCCAGGACAGGTAGCAGCCATCTTAGATTGCTTTATAGCTCAAGCAGAGTGGCCCAGGTTAGAATGCAGGTGAGGGCTGACCTTGACCTGCACCACCTGGAAAACCCCAGGGCCTGTGCACCCAGTGGACAGCTACAGACAATGTCTCAGCACAACTACCTACCTGTGCACAGTTGATCCTCCACAGGGGGCAGAGGTTCAGTGGTCACAGCCGATCTTTTCAGGTGACTGGACTGGGTAAATCCCTCCTATTGATGTGCCAACAGTAATCAAGACTCAACTATAAGAGGATAGTGTACTCAACCCACACAAAGGCCACACCTCCAGTATCCAGCTTGGGTGATAGGGGAGGCTGTGCCACTGGACCCTACAGGACACCTATTACATTAGGCCATGCTACCAAGGTGTGGAGTCATAGCAGCTCTACCTAACATGTAGAAACAATCACAGGGAGGCTGCCAAAATGAGGGGACAAAGAAATGTGTTCCAAATGAAAGGAGAGATCAAAACTCCAGAAAAAGAACTAGACAAAGTAGAGATAAGCAATCTATCAGGTGCAGAGTTCAAAACATTGGTTATAAGGATGCTCAAAGAAATTAGCAAGGACTTCAACAGCATAAAAAAGATCCAGTCAGAAATGAAGGATACATTAATTGAAATAAAGAACAATTTACATGGAAACAACAGTAAAGAGGATGAAGACACAAATCAAATCAATTATTTGGAACATAAGGAAACAAAAAAAACAACCAATCAGAACAACAAGAAGAAAAAAG
Organism: Mormoops blainvillei; assembly: GCA_004026545.1. Taxonomy (NCBI): domain Eukaryota; kingdom Metazoa; phylum Chordata; class Mammalia; order Chiroptera; family Mormoopidae; genus Mormoops; species Mormoops blainvillei. The sequence goes on from PVJD01014648.1 coordinate 24,159, forward strand.
AATCCCCCAAAATGAGGATAGTGTAAGGAGCCTCTGGGACAACTTCAAGTGGCCCAACATTTGCATCATAGGGTTGCCAGATGGAGAAGAGAAAGAGGAAGAAATTGGAAATCCATTTGAAAAAAAAATGAAGGAAATCTTCCCTAATTTGATGAAGGAAATTAACATGCAAGTCCAGGAAGCACAGAGTCCCAAACAAGATGCATGCAAAGAGGCCCACTCCAAGACACATCATAATTAAAATACCAAAGATTAAAAATAAAGAGAAAATCTTAAAAGTAGCAAGAGAAAGTCAGTTAGTCAACTATAGGGGAGTTCCCATAAGACTGTTAGCTGATTTCTCAAAAGAAACTTTTCAAACTAGAGTGATTGGCAAGAAATATTCAAAGCCATGTAAAACAGGGACCTACAGCCAAGATTGCTCTACCCAGCAAAGCTATCATTTAGAATCAAAGGGCAGAAGCTTTTCAATTTGATGTAGTCCAATTTGTTTATTTTTTCCTTTATTTCCCTTACCCTAGGAGATATATTTAATGGTAAAAATATTGCTCCATTGGATATCTGAAATTTTACTGCCTATGTTTTCCTCTAGGACTTTTATGGTTTCATGGCTTATATTTAAGTCTTTTATCCATCTTGAGTTTATTCTGGTGTATGGTATAAGTTGGTGGAGTAGATTTATTTTTTTACATGTACCTGTCCAGATCTCCCAACATCGTTTATTGAAGAGGCTATTTTTTTACCCCATTTTATGCTCCTGCCCCCTTTGTTAAATATTAATTGACTGTAGAGACCTGGGTTTATTTCTGGGCTATCTACTGTTCGGTTAATCTCTGTGTCTGTTCTTATGCCAGTAGCAGACTGTTTTGATTACAGTGGCCTTGTAGTATAGTTTGCTATCAGGTATTGTGATCTCTCCTACTTTGTTCTTCTTTACCAAGATTGCTGAGGCTGTTCAGGGTCATTTTTGGTTCCATGTAAATTTTTGAAATATTTGTTCTAGATCTGTGAATATACCATTGGTATTTTAATACAGATTGCGTTGAATCCATAGATTGCTTTGGGTAGTACAGACATTTTAATGACATTATTTCTTCCAATCCATGAACACAGTATATGTTTCCATTTATTTATATCTTCCTTAACTTCTTTCTTCAGTGTTCTGTGGTTTTGCAAGTACAGGTCTTTTACCTTCTTGGTTAAAACGTAATCAAAATGAAAAGGGATCCAACTATATGGGAAAACATAGTTGCCAACGATACCTTGGACAAGGTATCTTTGTCCAAGATATCTCCAAAATATATAGAGAACTCATATGACTCAACACCAGGAAGACAAACAAACCAATTAAAAAATGGGCTTAGGGCTTGAATAGATACTTCTGCAAGGAGGACTTACAGAGGGGCCATGGACATATGAAAAGATGTTCATCATCACTAGCCATCTGAGAGACACAAATTAAAACCACAATGAGATATCACCTCATACCAGTCAGAATGGCCATAATAAACAAATCAACAAACAACAAGTGCTGGTGAGGATGTGGAGAAAAGGGAACCCTAGTGCACTATGGGTGGGAATGCAGACTGGTGCAGCCACTGTGGAAAACAGTATAGAATTTCTTTAAAAAGTAAAAATGGAACTGCCTTTTGACCCAGCAATTCCACTGCTGGGATTATACCTTAAGAATTCTGAAACACCAATTCTAAAGAATTTATGCACCCTTGTGTTCATTGCAGCATTATTAACAATAGCCAAGTGCTGGAAACAGCCTAAGGGCCCATCAGTAAATGAGTGGATCTGAAAACTGTAGTACATTTACAGAATGGAATACTATGCAGCAGGAAGAAAGAAGGAACCCCTACCTTTTCTGACAGCATGGATGAAACTGGAGAATGTTATGCTAAGTGAAATAAACCAGGTGGCAAAAGACAAATATCATATGATCTCACCTATAAGAGGAGGCTAATGGACCAAAGAAACAAAAGAGTAAAATAGACCCAGAGGCATGGAAACAAGGAACAGGCTCATGGTGACCAGAAGGGTAGGTGTGTTGGGGGATAATGGTGGAAAGAAGGAGAAGGGTCTAGTCAAGGTACAGGTATGAATGGGCAACAGGGTTGGGATTGGCTGTGAGAACAGGGTCTGGGTAGGGTAAAGGAGAGCAACCCAGGAAAAATTGGTACAACTGTAATAAAACAACAATAAAATATTTAACTTAAAAAAAGAATTGAATGGCAGATAAAGAGCTTCTCAGACAAGAAAAAAACAAAAGGAGTTCATCATCACCAAACCATTATTATATGCAATGATAAACGGTCTTATTTAAGAAAAAGATCAAAACTATGAACAATAAAATGGCAATAAATACATATCTATCAAAAATTGAATCTAAAAAACAAACTAAGCAAACAAGAAGAACAGAGACAGAATTGTGGATATGGAGGTTTTGATGATTGCCAGATGGGAGGGGGATGTGGGCGAATGGGTGAAGAGGTGAGGGGATTAAGAAGGACAAATAGGTAGTTACAGAATAGCCATGAGGATGTAAAGTACACTATAGGAAATGGAGTAGCCAAGGAACTTAATGTATGACTCATGGACATGAACAATGGTGGGGGCATTACCTGAGGGGTGGGAGGTGCTGGGTTGAGGGGACAAAGGGGGAAAAATTGGGACAACTATAATAGCATAATCAATAAAATATAATGAAAAAAGAGTGTAAAGAAACACATAAATAACTTTATAAATAGGTAGATAGATAAGACTTATAGCCCTGTACTGTAATAATCTTTGCTTCCAGATCTGGATATCCATTCCTGAAAGTGTCAATTAGAAACAGCACATTGACTTCTCCCTGTTTGTCTCAGGGTCTCTCTTTATTCATCATGCTTCTTAGTTGAAAGCATAGAATCCATTCTAGCTTCTTTTGGTAGAAAAGGTTTTTTTAAAAATGGCTATTAGGTAGAGCTCAAGGATATTTCCAACAGATGTGAGAATCTGGCTTGGGGTCTAGGCATCCAGAAGTTGGTACAATCACACTTACCCTGGGAACAGCTGCTGCTGGGGCTGAACACACGACTGTGCCATTAGGACATCTACTGAAGGTACCTGTGAAAACTTGGTATCTCTTGGCTATGCTCTACCATTTTTACCAGGCATGGGTTCCACTGGGCAATTGTCTCCTATTTGTCTCCTGACCCAAAGTCTTGATAGGGACCATGATTGATGGAGCCTAGGGCTCACACTTCTCACCTAGGCTGAGTTCTGGTTTCCACCTTAGAGAAGCAGGACTCTTAACTTGGAGATTCCCCTAATTTAGAAAGGTTATTCAGAAGAGGCTTGATAGGGCAGGGAGAATGTCATGTCCTTAGGGAAAGGATATTGAATGTCTGCTTCAAAATCCCATGTCCCTTCCCATATAGCAATAGGTTGTAGATATGGTCCAGGTACTACTGGGAATCTAGGTCTGTCTAATGCTGTGGACAGATTCCATAATGATCATCTAGATACGATAGCCTAGGGATACCAGATGGGAGGACTCTTTTAGACTAGATACTCCAAGGGGGCAGGGACCATGTCTGTCTGGTTTCCCATCAGCTAGTTTGGTGCCTCAATACATGAATGAAGGAATGATGGAATGAATAAACAAATTAAGCTTGCTACTTTTCCTTATATAGTTATAAATTTTCACTGAGACTTAGGGCCCCTAATATCAGGAGAAGTCTAAGAGATGCCATTTTGGGGATGTTTTGTTATATAAGGGAGATCAAAAGAGAGGTAGTTCTACTCATACCAAATTACAACTTCATGTGGGATTTTTGATTCCCCTCCAGAAGAGTTCTGTCTGAGCACACATTCATTATCTCCATTCAGATGGAAAGGACAATCAAGGATGTGCCTAGAGTTTACTGTCCAACCAGATACTTGAAAAAATTCTGTGCTCAGGACATATTTCCTGGAGGAATACATGTAGTATTCTGACACTAAAATTGTTGAAGATTGTTTCATCTGAAGGCCTACTGGAATATAACTTTTACATCTAGTGGTAGGCTCAACCAATGTCTTCAATG